>ML782552.1:376920-387948 GCA_009831015.1 Picea engelmannii | reverse complement strand
TATCAATTGTGAGTATTATTTATTTTTCTTCTTGAGATAATAGAATAAAAAAATCCATGGGAGAAATGAAGATGGAGTAAATTTCAAAGGAATCGCCATCTCTGAGAGAGGGAAGAAAAATGTATTATGTCTCTTAAAGGAAGCTTTGATAGAATGTGAAAGTGTAATTCCTATGAAAGAGAACTCAATCAATCCCTTACCTTTCTCATGGTTTCATATAAACAAAGGCTAAATCTAGTTGGCAAGGAAGTGGAAGATTACAATACTAATCGATTAAGTTAGCTAGGAAGTGGAAAAGTACAAATATTGATGGATGAAAATTGTGTTCTCGACAAGCCTAAATCCTTAGCGAATTGAAATATTGTGATTTAAGGATATGAAGGTCTTATCAATCCCACAAAAATAAAATAAGTTGATAGGGAAGAGTTCTTTAGCATGAATTTAGGCTAGGTGGTATATCACAACACCAAGTATTTAGCAACAACATGAGTGGTGGTTGTTTTATTCTTTAGAGACCAAACACAAGTAAAGGCTGCTAAATCTGTCTAATAAGGAAGTGAAAGATTGCAATACTAATGGATTAAGCTATCTAGGAAGTGGAAGAGTAAAGATACAAATAGATCAAAATTGTGTTCTGGGCAAGTATGAATCCTTGGGGAACTAAAAGATTGTGATTTGAGGATATGAAGGTCTTATCAATTCCACCAAAATTAAGTAAGCTTATAGAGAAGAATTATTTAGCATGGATATAGGCTAGGTGATATATCATCCATGTGACCCATCTCTTATCTTTAAATATAATCCATGTGACCCATCTCTTATCTTTAAAGATCATGGGTCACATAGATCATTTGGGTCATTTGGAAGAAAGCAAGAAGGAAAGAAGTAAGAGATCATTTGGTCAGGGCGTGTTTGCTAGATCAAAGGATTTCGGTTACAAGGAGGCAATATGAGATTTAGTCAAGTATGGGAATCGTAGGTTGGTTGGTCTGAGGCAAGACATACGCTATTCAGCTACGAAGCAAGGTGATGGGAATTTCTCACAACTCTTCAAGCTTCGATTGCGGAGGAAGGGCGCACATTGGCTAACTCGTTGAAGGAGAGTTGGAGTTTTCACAATAGGTTATTTGTAACTTAATGAAAGCTCCCCATTATGGATTTTATTTGTGTGGCATGAGTTGAGCTCGACACACTTCTGTTTATATAAAATTTCGGGTGTTAGTCCAGTTTGGCTGCCCAGAAGTAATTTTGTTTTGTACTTGTATGAATGCTTCTTTTATCGTTGTTAAAGATAACTAAGTATAATACTTGCAAACATAAGTTAAGTAAGGAAATGAGACTAAGTGTTAGGAGTATCGTGGGTCAAGTACTTCGTTTTGGCCTTGCCATCGAATGAAAGGCACCAGTGCCGCACAAAACTAAGGATGTTGAGCTTCCAAAACTCAACAAGGATCCCTGACCCTGTGACAGATGGTATCAGAGACGATTTTATTGGATACATATCGGTGAATTTCTTCACCATCGTCACTCCCATGACAGATGGTATCAGAGAGAATATCAGAGCATACTCGACCCATCCTCGCTACTGTAGTCAGAACAATGACGAAGGAGGGGGCACACTTGTTGTCAGAACATATGGTTGCGATAGCAGTTCTTGCGGTCACAGAAGGGTGTGCGAACACAGAGTTTCAACAAAAACCACATAAGGCATACGGTTGTGAAAAGAGAGAAGAACAAATGATGGGACCGGTGAATGATGACGAAAATAATTTGTGCTTTGACAAAGAAACACGAAGGTTGATGAAACCAACCAATGAAAGTTTAGAGAGGATGATATCCTTCATAGCAAGATGGGATGTTTGGTATGAAGGAAATAAACCTCTCTTCAAAGACGAAGGTTGCAAAGTATTGGTGACAAGATTTCCCTAGGAAAGGGAAGCCACGACCACTGTTGTTGATGTTTCAAAACAATAGAGTTTGTTTGAAGGCATCAATTCCATCACTTGTGAAGAAGGTTTAGGTCACCATTTCGCAGAATATTTCCCAGAAGTAAAGTAAGCTAGCGAACAACAAGACTCCTGTGGCGAAGAGGAAAAGGAAGGAATTGGAAGGATGAACTTAACAAGGGTGGAGTCACTCACCAAGGGGGACGCCCACGACAGAGGCAAAGTCAAGGAAATGAAGCAGGAAAAATTACTTGACCGCAAAGGTAAGACAATTCATTGTTTCTTATGCAACCTTAACCATTTCACACAGAATTTTCCTTTGAAAGAAACATTGGAATGGATGGTCGAAAACCAAGAGTAGATTGCGACATATAGGCTTGCAGTCTTGGGTGAAGTGATCCAACCGTTGCTAAAACCGACAAAGGCAATGATGGAATAGGTTGATGAATTGACAAAGAAGCTAGATGAGTTCAAGAGGCAAAACTATGGACATCTATCGCAAGACAAGGATGGCAGACTTTGTTATGTGGATGCGATGGTGAGTGGGGTGAAGGTGGCAGTGTTAGTTGACACCAAATCAACTCACAGTTTTATAAGTGAACGGACTACGACATCGTTCCATCACAATACTGAGGGAAGTATGGTTGCATTCAAGGTAGTCAACTCAAAGATGAAGCCAGTGGCAGGGGTAGTTCGTTCAATTCCATTGAGAGTTGGAAGTTGGTTTGGCCCTTGGGATGTGATGGTGGCTCCATTGGATGATCACGTGATGATCTTAGGGCGTGACTTTTTTAAGCGTGCCAAAGAAGTTCTTATACCGCATAAGGGTTACTTGGTGTTCTTGGACGAAGCCAAAATGACAAGTGGTCGCATGACGATGAAGAGAAATATTGGATGGAAGATTAGAAGTTCTGCGACCAGGTTGGTTGAGGGAGGTTGTGGAAGTGTGGACATACCCCATGACATGAAGCAACAATAAGAAGTAACTCCAGTAAAGTGTTCTTTGAGTGTCATGAAAAAGAGGGAACAAAGTATACAGAGGTTGACAACATTGGAGATTTCGACAAAGTGTATCATGAAGAAGATAGATAGGTTGTGGAGCCTGCATAACTGAGGGAAAGTTAGGGAGGATGAGCTAAAGTCATCCATATCAACACTTGCAGAAGTCACTACATAGGAAACGCATCCTGAATCACCTTGCTTCCAACAGGTTTGTGATGAGGTTGAGGAGGCTTCGTCAGGAAAGTCACTTGCACCACAAACTCTAAGTGTTGAGACAAAGGAATGCACAGAGGCACTCACTCAAATAGACTTGGAGGATAAGGAAGAAGTGGTCATGGAAGACCAAGATCCTACAATGATCGTGAACTATTGTAGACGTTGTTAGCACTGGAAGTCACCTTCAGATTACATTGAAGGTAAACACAGTACCCATCAGTTTATATGTCATAGGTAATTGAGTTTTGAATGGTCAAATGGATAAAAATCAATAATAATAACGTTCTAACTCATAAATATGGACTAGCATGCACTAGCCATTGAAGTCTTGAATCAACTTCAGACAGTAAGTTGGAGGAAGGGTGAGTAGGAGGAATATTTAGTGAGAAAGGTGTAGAGGTCTGCTATGAACATCAGATTTTCCAACAGCCTAAGGAGGAAAAACTTAAACACAAGGTCCTCTTGGATTCAAATTTCAAGGAAGCTGAAAGAAATCATAACAATACTATATTTAAACATTTATCATAATACAGTTACAACAATCCATGTGAATCAATCAATCATGAACTCTCTAAGTATCAAAGGAAAATAAGATGGAGTAAGAAAGATGACTTATAAACCAAGATGTCTCAAAAACAAATACATAACCAGAGAACCAGTTGTTCTCAATCAAAATACTACAATTGCAGGGAGCCTAGCTCAACCATTCGACCATAACAAAATATCAAAACTGAGTATATATACTCAAAACTGCTACAACTACCAGGAGCGTGATCAGACCCTTGCATTCAAAGTTTTCAGTCGGCGCCCGCTCTGTCAAACTGTGTAGGCCTCCTTATGTCAGACGTGAGACATGCATACTTAGGCATTTTACAGGAAAATCTATCCAGGAGGAAGCTTCGGGTGGACAATCTACCTTTATGGATGATCTTTGCAACACTTTCCATTTATAGGGTGAGACGAGGTCTCAACTGCCGCACCCATCTTCAATAACTTCCTTCATTGGGATCAGGATGAGGCCCGACACCCATGAATGTTTCCAAGCAGTGCCCATGACTTCTTCAAGTCAATCTTGATGCCTCAAGGTTATGAAAATCTTCTTCTGTGATCAATACATATGCTTTCGGCCTTTGGCGCAACACCTGTCTCTCGCTCCATATTTAATGTCACCTAGGGCCATGACCCTACGCAATTGCACGATTGCAGGCATGACCAAGGGTGGTTTGAAAGAAAACCGTTTTTGTCCCCGCAATTCACCATGAATCACCACGCGTCCCTTTCCAAAAACCACGATTCTGATTGCAGTCTATCCTTGAAATTTTAAAACGTGCACACCTGCCAACCCTGCAATGGGTGTGACCGTTGATCTTGTGATATAAGATGAGGATCCCTGGTCAACGAACCAGCTCTGGTGCTTTAGATCGACGGATTGGATCTTCCCTCTTCGAATCGACGAACGAGATCCACTTCGGGTCTTCGGGACTTGGGGCTTCGGCCCTTCAGAATTTTTACACACTTCCCACTTCAAACCTCCCAAAGATTATTTCCCCAAACACTTGGATCATATGCCACATGTTCCCTTCCAGATCAATGACTCATGCTCACCTTGGGGATTTGTGCTCTGGCACTATACTTTGCGTGATTTTGGACTCCTGAATGCCCGTGAGCTGCTGATATGAACTGGCTGATTGGATCTTCGTCGTTGAAATATAAACTTGCCTACCGCTTGTGTTTCAAGCCCGAAATGGACTCTTAGGAAAGTTGTGCTTTGTGTCTGTGGTTGTGGCCAGTGTGATCGGGGATTTGGACAACTGGCCGTGGGATGGGAAAATAGGGATACCGTGGAACTTTAAACACAGAGGGGGGGGGAAAGAAAAATGATTTTACAAGCCGTACGGGAAAAATCTTAAGACTTGGTGTGCGAAAAGGAGAGAGACAGGGAAAAATTACAGTCTTAGGTAGAAACCACACACCCACAGGGCTCTGAGAAGTTCATGTGATAAAAAACGTGTGATGAGGATCTATGATATTGTGATTAGTGCAGAATGACTTGAGAAGTTGCACTTCTCATCGAAGGAATCCAGATTGGTCCCGAGGTACTTGTAGACATAACATAGATCAAACACATCATTTTCCTGGAGCCTTGGTGGTGGCTTTCGGGAATACTTGGTATTTTGAGGTTGGATGTGCTTCCAGGAAGTGGGCAGTGCGACCTTGGTGCCTTGGTGAAGAGGTGTTTTAGAAAAAAAATTGAACTGAAGACAAAGATTAGTTCGATTGAGAAAATAAAGTCAGTACATGAAGGTGCAGACAACAATTGCGAAACCGAGTTGAAGACTTTGGTGAAATTTTTGCAAGGGTGAGGAACTTTTCCTGGAGCTTGAGGATTGGACCGAAAGACACTATTTGTGGACATAAACAATTTGAGAACATGGATAAGTGGGATCTATAGCTAAGTGTGGAAATAAGGACTTGGGTTTGTTCTGGACGAAGGTCATGAGAAGTTCAATACTTGGTAGTCATTGCAGCAGGCATGAATGACATGTAACATTGAGACCAAAGGTGATGCTTTGCCCAGATCAATGTGAAACATGATGTATAGATGCAAATGATAGTTTGAAGTATAGATGAGTATCATTTGCGATCACAATAGATGAAGTATGTTAGGATTTCCAAGGATGACAAATGATTTGAGTGGGGAAGCATGTAACACCTTAGGAGTGGATTTGAGCATGCATGCTCCTTCCATGCAATGAGATGGACAAACCGAGAGAGTTGGAGGGTGATTGGTTACTTTATAAACGAAGTGGGAGTCTTTGGGCACCTTGTCGTGCCAAAGATGACTTCACATGCCCATGACTTCCGAAAGGTGTTGTGTGCGGAGACTTGTTGAAGGTTGTGAGCAAGTGGGCGCCCCATGGTGATCATGGGCTCCCTCACCGAAGAAACCAAAGGAAAATGAAGTTGGATGCCCCACGGTGGACATGGGAACCCTCACCGAAGATAGATGGTTAGATGGACGGGTGCATTGGCAGCAAGAGCGCCCAAACGACCAGATGTGAGAAAGCATGACTTGGATGCTTTGGGTGAGCCAACCAAACGAAGTTAGTGATGCTCCACTCCTTGAGCGCACACCAAGGGGATTTGCCAATGAATGAAGAGTAACCAGCAAGAAACAAACCAAAGATGCGACGAAGTATTGGCTTGGGAACCTGCGATGCGAAAATGAAGAAGTCGGCTAGTGTGGGTGGAGCGCATCAAAAGAGAACACGCCAATGAAAAATTTGGTTTTGTGAAGTGAGAATTCAACCAAAGTTGGAGGGGAGCATTCGGTGGAAACACACGCCCACAACACACGTCAGTTTCACAAATGTGGACATGGAACTGCAGAGAAGAGGAAGGATGCGCTCGTTGGGCGTCCTATATAACTGAGCAAGGCAAGTCATTTGGAAGAAAGAAAAAATGAAAGAGGCAAGAGATCATTTGGTCAGGGCGCGTTTGCTAGATAAAAATATTTCGGTTACAAGGAGGCAATTTGAGATTTGGTCAAGTATGGGAATCACAGGTTGGTTGGTCTGAGGCAAGACAAAAGCTATTCAACTATGGACCAAGGTGATGATAAGGGTTGATTTTTTAAACACATTGATGTGTGGTGGTGCATAAGTAGACATAAATAACCATGGTTAAGGAAACAATAAACATTATTTATGTAATTTGTTCATCCTCATCTACTTAAACATGTATGAAGCTCTTATCTTTCCATTAATCACATGTCAACTTTACAAATTATATTTCCATTAACCACATGTCAACTTTACAAATTGTTTGTATGTGGCAAAAATAAATACATAATTGATTAATGTATTATTATTCTCAACTGTACTTTTCAAAAGTATGGTTAGTTAAGTAAATATTTCAACAACAACTATTAATGTCAATATTATTTTTGGAATTATTTTGTAGAGTAAGTTATTAAGTAGACAATCTTGAAAATAATATCCCATATGTTAAAGTGCTAAAGCTCTTCAATACTTAAATAAAAGAGTCAAGTGAGTTCTAATTAAATAGTTCATAAGTCATGATACTTTCTAAGGTTTTGCAAATGGAGTAGCAAACTAAGTGGGCTTGATTAAGGGGAAAACTCTACAATTAAGCACACTTGAGACACATGAGTCTTGTGATGGGATGGGTGACCTCTAGTATGTGATTCATTTGGATAATTTGAATCCCAATCCAACTTCTTCACCAAACTATTCAAAATCATATACTAGTCATAGTTTAATGACTTACTCTACTCAATCCTGAAAATAATATCTCATATGTTAGATTATTTTGTAAAATCATATTTTATTAAAATTATATTATATTTATAAATCTTTTCATTATGTTATGAAATTTAAATTAAGATAATCGTAAATCTGAGTATGCAAGTTTCCACAGTGCAACATAATGTTAGAGATATTTCTGGATCAAAACTGTTTGTGGATTTTTGAAAAGTCCAAAGTTTAGAGTGGACACTCCACCCATCATTAGAGACATAAGAAGCTCATGAGTTGTAAAAGGGTGCTGAGGATTTTAAATAAGGTAGAGTGAGGGGGAGATGGGGTAAAAGGTTTATGATTAAGTGGGACGTTTCAAAACTCCACACAAAAGTTTGATCCAATATCTCTAATATAATCATAAATATTTAATGAACTAGTGTAAATTAATTTTAACTTTGTATTTATCATATTTTAAAAGCCACCAAATCCCTCCAAGTAAAATTCAAAATAAAAAAAAATTTACATTCTTTATATATAAAGTTGATATTAAAATATTTTCTTTAATGTAGTCATTGAAATATTATATTTATGATATAAATCAAAATATTTTTTAAATATCAAATCTCAACTCCATATATATAAATTTTGATATGAAAATATTTTAATTAAAATAAATAATAAAATATTTTATTTATAATAATACTAAAATATATATTTTATTTTAAATGTGATGTATTAACTTCCTAAAACAAACATCCAACTTAGCTATAAAATACACCTCTCAACTCACCAGCAATAAACAAAACAATAAACATTACATAAAAAGTAACCTTCACTAGATATATTCCTTAATGACTCAAAAAACATAGCAAACGACAATTGTTTTTGGCATTTTTTGCTTTTAATGATCCCTACTAGCGGCCTTTTGTCAAATTAAGTACCGCCTCGCCTCGTAAATAAATCAAATGACAACCATATATTCATTGCATCTCAATTAAGTATCGCGTCTTTGAACAACCACTCTCAGATTCATTATAACAATAATTGCTTTGTGTTCATTAATTACGCCGAAAGGCGTATACCTATTGGAGATGAGCATAATTAATCAGCTTTTAATCTAAAATTCTAATCTAATGGTTAACAATTGAAAATGTTGGCATATTCTTAGTCGTCCTCCCAAATCATGAATGTGATTTACTCTTCATAACTTCCTTGTATTTTTGAAAGCATCAGTTAACTTGTTTACTTTTTAACATTTATCTAATCATATTAAGAAATTACTATACCACCATATGATTGCCACGTTTAGCTAATTAACCTTTGGAATTACCACATTTGAGATTAACTTTTGGATTTCCTCAGCTCTATGTGCGGTGCGTTTCCGCGTTCACCAGCCACTTTGCGGCACCAGCCGCTGTGCTAGTATATTTTCGTTTATCATTGGAAACTTTACGAGGACTATTATATATTTATGTCTAAAGCGTACATTTATTGACAATGCGTATAATTAATGATTTTTTAATCTAAAAATCTATTTTGATAGCTAACAATAAAAGATGTTAGTATATTGGTGCAGACGTCACCCGTCACACGTCCGCGATCACCAGGACCTTCTTCTTCACTGGCCTGAAGAGCTAAAATTTTCTCTTCAACTCCCTTATCGGAAGTTCTTGCACCCACAGAATGGTCTTCAAAAATCTCCCTTATCGTATCGTGAAATCGGACCTCGCGTAGTCACGAGTCCTGTACTCGGTCCACTCGATCCTCGAAACCCGAGGAATATTCCTTCACGCTTTCCTTGTTTCGGTCGAGATTGATCCCGTCAGAAAATCGGCTTCTGCGAGGTTGTAAAAAACTCACCTCGTAAATCCCCAATTTCCGATCCCCGATGCCACCTGTCTCCGATCCTTAGCTTTCCTCGCTAATTTCTTTTCACATATGACCTCTCGGTCCGCTAGAACACGGTCCTTCCCTTATCGGGAATTCAGACTTCGCGAGTTCGAACATCGTAGAACACGCCTCCTTGAGATCCCCGATCCCTGACTTTCGATGCCACCTGTCTTATACTACCGTTCTTATGGCTCGGACTTCCGTGCAATTGGGAAATCGCGGTCCCGTTACACAAACTCTCGAGGCTCTCCAAACCCTGAACCCCGATGACACCTGTCAATACCAAATGCTATCACTGTGGGACCCATCACAGTTCGGAGTTTCACGAATCCTCCGTGATTCTTTCGACACCAATAATTTCAAAGTGCCGAACCCTGACTCTCCGGGATCTCGCGCCACGTATCCCCACTGAGATCAACGACTCCGATCTTCTCCAGAAATCGCTAATCGCGATTTCATTCTATAAGAGTCCCACGACCACGAGAACCCCGATATCCCGAACTCCGAATCTCCGGGGTCTTTCTTGCTCCTCCAGGCTTAAAACCTGTGCACTTTTCCGAGATCCGACGACTGTCGGGACTTCGATAATCTCCCTTGCGAATCCTGACCACTGATTCCTCCTTCTTGAGGATTTCTTAAAAATGACCAAGTGCTTATACCGAGACTTGTTCTCCAAGCCTGCACTTGCAACTCCTGCTCGAAATCTTCCTCAACCCAAACCTTCTACACTCCTTTTCAATGATATCACAAGGGTTCTATCCCTCCTGAGCTTATTCACTCTGACTCCTCCAGATGGATTCTTGTGCACTCCTCGCGCTTGGCATTCCACAATTTCTCAAGTGTGAATCCTTCAGACTCTGCGCACTTCCTGCAGCAGCAGTCCTTAGCTCTTTGCTCAGGCTCACGAATGATACTTCTTCTTCTTCGGCCTGTGCCTTCCTTGCATGACTTCAACACCCCAAATCGACTTCCGGGCGAATGGGAACAACAGTTAAACTACTGAGCCTTCATCGATGCACTCCTCGCGGATGAATTCAACTGCACTCTATGCAGGAATCTCCTGGCTCAGATAGAGAAACAATTGAAACTCATTCTCTTCCTTCTCAGAATTCAGTTTCAACCCTAAAGTCTTATGCACAGCATATACAAAGCAAATGCATTAACAAAAACAAACATTCATGAGCAAAAACATAGTACTCGAGAGAAACAATTTTCTGGCTATTTTGGCAATTTACTATTTTTAGCAGGTTTTAACTTTCGGGGCCATTTTGAGGGCCTAAATGAAGGTTTTTCGAGATAGAGCTTCTCAATGATAACCAAAGGCATTATTGATCCCCCAAAATGAATCTCCTCAATGATACCTTTCCAACGAGCTATCACACGCTTAAAATGGAGATCGTATGCAAAAGTTACGACCTCGGGAAGTTGATGCACCAACTTAACCAAACGGGGCCCCCATGACTTTTGGCGCTTCATCTCCTAGGGTTAGGTTTTTGGATGTCTAGGACTTTTGGCATTCCCGATTATTGTAAAAAGGCCTCCAAAGCCTCATTGTAACCATCTTCTTGCGAATGCGAGTAGCCGTCACATCTCTTCTAAGAGATAAGCTGCCACCATTCTAGCGAGTCTTTCACTCTGTATTTTTATAGTCTCTGTACATTTCTTTGATTAATAGAAATCATGTATTACTGTATATCTGTGTTTATGGTTTC
>ML782552.1:308356-346925 GCA_009831015.1 Picea engelmannii | reverse complement strand
CAACTATAAAGTGAGTATTATTAAGTTTTTTTACTTTACTAATTTTTGAAATAATATTTATGTGTAGTTTAGTCTTAGTTTTATAGTCATATTTCGATTAAATATAATGAAAATATTTGTAAGAAATTATGTATTTGTAATAAAGGAATAAATACATTTACATTTTAATTTAATATAATTCTAATTTAAAGCTCTTCTTTTAGGACATTGGTTCCCAAGCTCCCATTTCTTTTATGTTGAAGCTCCCAAATAGCTCCCAAGTTCCCAAAAGAGTTTGCAGTCAATTGGGTTCCCAACTAGTTCCCAAGTTCCCGGAACTTCGGGAGCTTGGAAACTAAATGTTGAAAATGGAGGGAGTGGTTCCCGTGCAACATTGATTGTAATGTATAATTAATGTCACTAATACAATACATTAATTAAACATTAATACATTATTAAAGTAGTAATACCTTAATAATGTATTACAATAATACATTAATAGAATATTAATACATTTAAAAAGTATTAAAGTATTACATTATTAAGTTAAAGTATTAATATATTAATAAAGTATTTATACAATAATACATCAATACAATGTAGATCTGAAAGGGGAGACTATTTCACTTAGGTTATTTTTAGGGTTTTTGATGGGGTAGGGTTGCTCGCCCCTATAATGTACCTCAAAAATCATCATAAAAAAAATTTGTATTTGTACATTTATCCTTGAAAAGTTTCGAGATCTCAAGCAAGTAAGCTTTCTGTTAGAAGGCTTTGAGTCTGAAGGTTTGTTAGAGTCCTTACTATCATCGACTGATTCTTACCATTCAACTTAAGTTTTCTAAATGACGATAAAATGAGTATTTATTCATCACTTCAATGTTTAATTGAGATCCTAAAATTTGTAATTATTCTTTTATCTGCTAGTACCTATAACACTACCACAGTCTTACCAATACAAGCAACCTTGGGGTTTTTATGACCAAAACCATACATAAAATATTACCCTATGTCTGCAATACAATCGACTCGTAATACGGTATGTTACTCCCATACCCCTATCCGTGATGAAGATTCTCCAACGTTCTTTTACCAGTCCATTCATTACATTATTAGAGTTGTTCCCATAACAATAAGTTTTCTTCTAAGTTCCTATAGCTTTGTGAAGAAACAAAGGTCAATCGGGTTTCGATGGTCACAAGTGCCGAACGAAACAAAGGACCCTGTTGTTTGTCGAAATCCTAAATACGGAACGACTGTGGGCCAGCATTTCAGGGTTTTCAGGATTCAGGGTTTTGCGAGTACAAGAGTCGAGCATCAAAACACAACATTTCCCGAAATTGCAAAAAGATGTCGAGCACTTCGGGGTTTCGGGGTTCGGGATTTCATGAATACAAAAGTCAAACATCAATACAGAATAACTCCAAAAAATGCGAAAGGTGATCAGTACTTCGGAAATTCAGAGTTCGGGTTTTTGCGAGTGCAAGTGCCCCAACAACAACATATACAAATCTGCGAAATGCGTGAAAGGAAAGATGGGTCCCTCACTTCGGGATTTCGGGGTTCGGAACTTCGTGAGTTCCGATGTCCAAATATCGACATAAACAATTTTCCAAAATGTGAAAAAAATGAACGTGGAACTAATATTTCGGGATTTCAGGGTTCGGAATCCCATGACTTCAAAAGCCAAAACATCAACCACAAACAATTACCGAATTTACAAGAAGAAAAGAACGTGGAACTAACATTTCAGGATTTCGGGTTCGGAATCCCATGACTTCAAAAGCCAAAACATCAACCACAAACAATTCCTAAAATTGTGAAAAGAAAAGAACGTTGAACTAACATTTCGGGATTTCGGGGTTTCAAATGTCAACCCACAACACACAACAATTTCCTAATTCCGAAAGGTGAAAGCGTGTGGAACCAACACTTCGGGATTTTGGGTTTCGGGGTTTCAAATGTCAAACCACAGCATACAACAATTCCTGAATTCCGAAAGGTGAAAGGGCGTGGAACCAACACTTCAGGATTTCGAGTTTCGGGGTTTCAAATGTCAAACCACATCACACAATAATTCTTGAATTCCGAAAGGTGAAAGGGTGTGGAACCAACACTTCGAGATTTCGGGTTTCGCAGTTTTGGGGTTTCAAATGTCAAACCACAGCACACAAATTTCCCCGAATTTCGAAAGCATAAAGACTTAAGAATTTTACAAGCACAGAAAGTACAAAAGGATAAAAATTTTCTATAAGGTAAAACTCTAAATACATCATAGACCTCGACTAAGGAAAAGGGGTAGCCCATTCTCAAATGAAAGGAAATAAGGAAAGCAAAAATCTCCAAAAAGTGTCGATTCTCAAGATTATTTTAGCATCTGTAAAAAAAAAAAAAGGGGTTTTCCAAAATTCTTTAATTCCCGACTTTTTTCATTCTATACAGATCTAGCATATGGTTGCATATTGTTAGGGCATATTGTTAGATACATAGGATCGGATAAAACATTCGAAGAGAAAGTGGGAAGAAATCATTACAGATCTGATTTAATCAGATACGGTACACCAGATGCAAAAAAGGTCATCCAGACAGAGAATGTAACTTATTCCAGTTCAGATTCAAAAGATACATAACATCAAAAGACATAGCCATTCATAAAAGAGAGGGGGAAATTAACATATCTGAGTCCAATCCGCGGGAAGACAAAAGGAACAACCACGTTCCTCCCAACCATAGAACAGGGCAGCCAAATCTACTTGCCCAATTCACCACCTAGCCTGACCATGAATCCATGAGGGCGAACTTGGAAACTCCTCCTCAACAATGTCCTTCAATTCCAACGGTTATCCTCTTGCCTCACACTTACTCAACAGTGCTCATAACAACAAGGCAATTTTGTTTCAGCAGACTACTCTTGTCTCACACTTAATCCGCAGTGTTCATAACATCAAGAGAGCACAAAAATCTTTCCCAGCATACTTGGCAGCGTCCTGCCTCCTCGCATATGTTATTTATCAAATTTTTGCCCAGGTCTTTTCCCTCCTTTGGGGATTTTCACAGGTTTCTTAATCCCTGATTTTCAGGGGCTACCAATGGTAAAATTTCTGATTTTCCACTTCTCATAATCATCCTAGAGGCAGTTCCAACATGTTCCCCCACTCATGGAGTCATGGTCAACTGATTTTAACATGGTTGTTCCATTTGTCCTCCTGCAATTATTATAAATATTCTGTTGTGATACAAGTGTCATAGTCAAATAGTTAATTGAGTCCATGTTACTTTCATTCTGTGAGACAATAGGTGTAGCAGGATTTAATATCCGTTTACCTATCAGAATTTTGAAAGTCGGACTTTTGAGTTTTATACGCATATAATATATAATAGGGTAATAGTTTCTGTAAAAGGTAACTCCTATTATATTCACTTAGAGCCTCTTTTAATCAATACATTAAACGTCAACAATACTAGATTAGTGTAGCTATGTAAATATATGAATAAGAATATCATTCCACCAGAGTTTGGTAATTATAAGTTGATGTTCCGAGGGACCTGAGTTTAGTTTCCTGGGGTTTAACTACTGGGAGGACTTGCCCTATTGACATTAAACTCCTCCTTTCCTTACTTACTTATAGGAATATAAATTACAGGTGTATCCATCTAGCATTTTACTCAGAGGCGGAACAATTTTCCAGTGTTTCCATGTTTATTCCGAACTTCGCGACGACAGACAGATTAAAACTACAAAAGGACTTCATCTTCCACAACCAGTAACTATACTTCGATAGATAGATGTGAACATTCTAGTAGACGAATTACAACTATATATATACGGATTTCCATCACATAAATTCCTTATAACGAACATAAACAAAAAAAATAAAAATCGTTACAGATTCGTTTTAATCAAATACAATGCATCAGATGTCAAATCATTCAACAGAGCATGGAAACTATTCTAGTTCAGATTTACAGGATACATGACATCAGATGAAAATATAGCCATTCATAATAAAAAGGGATAGATCAACATATCTAAATCCAATCCGTGGGAAGACAAAAGGAATAGCCACGTTCCTCCCAACCATAGAACAGGGCAGCCAAATCTACTTGCCCAATTCACCCCCTAGCCTAACCATGAATCCATGAGGGTGAACTTGGAAACTCCTCCTCAGCAATGTCCTTGAATTCCAACAGTTACCCTGTTTCCTCACACTTACTCAACAGTTCTCATAGCAGCAAGGCAATTCTATTTCAGCAGGCTCCTCTTGCCTCACACTTAATCCACAGTGTTCATAACAGCAAGAGAGCTCAGGAATCCTTTCCCAGCATACTTGGCAGCGTTCTGCCTCCTCGCATATGCTATTTATCCATTTTTGCCCAGGTCTTTTCCCTCCTTTGGGGATTTTCACATATTTTTTTAATCCTTGATTTTCAGGGGCTGCCAGTGGCCAAATCTCTAATTTTCCACTTGTAATCATCTGCCCAGAGGCAGTTCCGACTTGTTCCCCACTCATGGAGTCATAGTCAACTGATTTTAGCATGGTTGTTCCATTTGTCCTCCTGCAGTTAATATGATTATTTTGTTGTGATATAAGTGCCATAGTAAAATAGTTAGTTGGGTCCAAATAGATCTCTACCCAACAGTCACAATAATTAAATACAATTATTAAATTCGAAATTCAGAATTTCCATAAATGGCAAAAATTTTCCAGATTCGAATTTGCCAAAAACGGAAATAAATTTCCAGCACATAAAAATAAAAATATTTATTTTTGAGGGATGTCACATGTCACATCCCCCGCACAGGGGTTAGCAGTTGGAGACATGGATCAGGATCCTGGGGATGTGAGTCCACGAGAGTAAAGGATCTTCGGGGAGGTGGAGAGTGGAGACTAGGGGTTAGGGTAGGTATAGGCTTGTGCTGTTAAATACTGGATGAGATGGTGACCGATGTAGGTGTCCATCGGTTGGACTCTTCAGAGGAGAATTGGTGGAGTCATAAAGGATTGTACAAATCTGATGCAGAGTACAAGGTAGATTTAACGAGGTACAAATAAATTTTAAGGTTGACAAGTGAGAAGTTAGGGGTAGTGGGGGTTGAGTGGTCCCACAGTACAGAATTGGAGACACTTGGCGATCCTTCAGACGATTCGACAAGGAGTAGCACTATTGATGCAATAAATGAACTATTTTCTAGGGAAGCGGATCTTTGGGGGAAGTTCAAGGCCGAGAAGGAAATTGTATCACTCCATTCTTCATGTTCCGCAGAGAGGATTAGGCCAGTGCGTAAGATGGATGGGGGTAAGCATAGATTCCCTGGTTCACCTAGAGGGGTGCTGAGAGTCCGAGGTGCACAACGTGATAGTCGACAGGTGACGGGGATAAGCGGAGCTGCAATACCGACGGGTGTAGAGGTGATTCATTTAGTGGGTGACTCTGGATGTCATAGAAACCGAGTGTAGTATAGGTCGAATTCGGGGAAGTTTTGACATCTCCCTTCTCCTAACAGGGTACAAATTTATTGTGGACTTGTAGAAAATGGAAAAATTGTTGTAACTTAGCGAGAAAAGGGGGGTGGTGAGAGAAATATACAGATGGAAGGGGTAAGTGGATGTGCGGAGCCATCAGCTGCAGGGGAGAATCTAGGTGTGGGTCGTCCTTGTGGGTACAATAGTCGAGATAGAAATAAGACAGTAACAGGATCCAGGGTGTGGAAGCCGTGAAAATTGAAGCCGTCGTTGACACTAGATAGAGATATCAGGATGGAAGCTGTGAGTATTCTTACCATGCGCGTTTTGGTGGGAAAATTTAGTTATTGGGCCCTCAGGGCAAAGGATATACATGCCTAGGTTGAAGTTAATTGGGGGTTGCTACTTGGATATGTGCCAGAGACTTAAATTTTATTAAAGGGCTGGTTCTGCTTCATTTTTAGGTCGTCAGAAGATGCAGAGAGGGTGCTTCAGTAGGTTTGGGTGGTAAATGACGGAAGTATGATGCTGAAGCGATGGCACTTGGCATTCAACCCAGAAAAAGATATCGTCATACTACGACATCTATGGGTGCTTTTACCAGGATTCCCTCTCGCATTGTGGAGTTTAGAATCTTTCAAACTCATCGGGAATGCTATTGGAAATTATTTACATGTGGATTTAAAATAGTTGGGGGGTTGTGACCATCGAATGGAAAGGATGCTAGTTGAAATGGACACTTTCGATGGCCTGCCCGAGGAGATTGAAATTATTTGACAGGGCCTAAAGCTCCAATAAAGACTGGTCTATGTTGGTGTGTTGTTTTGATGCTCGGGTTGTAAAGAGACTGGACATTTGCACGATCAATGCGTGGAAGAAGCGGGACCTAAGAAATCACTTGCGGTTAGGATCTCGAGGTTGACAGTGAGGGGCAATTCTTTTGAGATGGAAGCTCGGAGTGTCTTGACTGAAACACAAGTTTTGGATGGCGATGGAAACTGTGGTAAGTCACCCTCCTGCTTGCCTAATCAAATTTTTTCCACGAATTCTTTAATGTTTCTTGAGTAGTCGGGATTAGAGTTAGAACCCCAGGTCGATGAGACACCTTTGAAGGGAGGGATGGGAGTTAAGGTAATTCATAAGAGAGAGGTATGTCCTACTGTTAATGATTTGGGAGTGATTTTGGAAGGCGTGGGTTGCCTAGTTGATGTTGTGAGGGATAATTTTCCGAAGATTGGTGCGGTTTTGGGCGAGGCGAACATGCTTGTATATTTTGTAGAAGAGATAGGACAAGGGAGGAGACTGCCTGCCTTCATTACTGAGCCCTCTAGTAAAGAAAAGACTGACTATACAGGTGATAAGACACTACTTACTTTTGTGCACTCGAGAGATGGGGGATCGCAAGGGGAAACTGGTAGGGAAGTTTTAGATGTGGATTTTCCAACGTTGCTACGCAATCAAAATCCAAAACTGGCTAAGGGATTCAAACTTGCAGGTGGAGACCTTGGGGTTCGAACACCTCAAGGAGATGTATAAAGAAGATGCAGATTTTAAAAAATCTTATGAGGCATGAAAGAATCCTTTATTGGGATATAGAAGCCCATGGACTGAATATTTGATTCAGGATGGATTATTGTTCAAGGGATGCCAATTATGCATTCTGAAGTGCTCAATGAGAGACAACCTATTGAAAGAGAAACACCGTGGAGGTTTAGCTGGACACTTTGGTCACAATAAGACATTTGTACAACTGAGAAATTTGTATTATTGGCCAAGTATGAGAATAGAGGTGAAAACGTTTGTGAACAAATGCATAATTTGTCGGTATGCAAAAGGAAGACAACAAAACACTGGTTTGTACCAGCCATTACCAATTCCAGAAAGGCCGTGGGATTTTGTTTTGGCATTGCCTAGACAGATTCTAAAAAATAGTGCATTTCATACCATGCTAGAAGACAAGTGATGCCACACACATCGCCAATTTGTTTCTTAGAGAAGTAGTAAGACTACATGGATTGTCGAGGAGCATAGTTTTAGACAGAGACACCAAATTTGTGGGACACTTTTGGAAGACTCTATGGAAGATCCTGAGGACAAAATTATCCTTTAGTTTAGCATATCACCCTTAGACAGATGGACAAATTGAAGTAGTAAACAAGAGTCTGGGAAACTTATTAAGAAGGTTAGTCACTGAGCAAGGTCGACAATGGGATTATATTCTGGCACAAGAAGAATTTGCGTTCAACAATTCAATGAACAAAAGAATGGGAAAAAGTCCATTTGAAATTGTGTATGGTATACAGCCAAGAGGGATAACAGAGTTGAGATATTTAAATCAAGATGAGTTCAGAAGTGTTGGAGTAGAGGATTTTGCAACAAGAATGCAGAAACTCCATGACAGAGTCAGATAACAACTGCATGACAACAACCAGAAAGACAAGAGAAAAGTTGATCAAAAGAGAAGAGAAGTTCAATTTGACGTTGGAGATGAAGTTTTAGCTCATCTGAGAAAAGAGAGATTCCCAAGGGGAATGTGTAACAAGTTAAAGATGAAAAAGATAGGACCATGTAGGATTCTCAGAAAATTCACAGCCAATGCTTATGATATTGGGTTGCCAGACAATGTTTGGATATCACTGATATTCAATGTTGCAGACCTGTATCCTTACAGGAGAGATGAAGCACGAGAATCAGATGATCAGAAATAAATTCAATGGGAAGAGAAATTGCCCACAACAGAAAAACCTCAGATGGAAAAAATCATTGAACAAAAGGATGGAAAGAAAAACAGGAGGAATACATATCCTAAATACTTAGTGAAGTGGAAAGATCATCCAATGGAAGATGCAAGTTGGGTCACAAAACCTGATATTTTGAAACATGGAAAGACAATGCAAGAGCTCATGGACAAGATTCCATGAATTTTTATAACCAGAGGAGTATGATGCAGGAGCATCACCTTCAAAGTCAACAACGCACACGTGGATGCATACATAGGACATCTCAACAATGATAGAATTTCAAATCGAGCATTTAAATTAGAATTTAATGGGTTGTTTAGATATTTTTGTAACAACATTTTATAATGCAACTTTTTTGTAAAGTCTTGAAGGTATGTAAGAACTGCAGATATGGAGTGTTGACTCTATCTGGCAGTAACTAGTAGTTATTGTGATAGGACAAAGTAGGTATAAGCTTTGAATTGATAGGATGGATTTCAGAACAAGACAAGAGAGCTCATGGAGCCGATCCTTAGATAATTCTCATTATTGTATTGTAAAAAAATAGAATGTATGAGACAACATAGAGAGACCAAAAGAGTAGAGTATAATAGCAGAAATACTATGTATTTTGTTTTTGGTGAATGAATAGAGCAGACAGAAACTGTCCCAAATCCTTGGACTAGATTCATCTCATATAGGATTGAATGAATGTTAATTTATGTGTGTATGATTTAGTTTATTTCATTCATGCATGATTGTTTGAGAGATTAACTATATGAGTTAGCGACAAATTTTTTTGAGTTTCAATCGTTTCTCTTCTGATACTTGTATGCAATGTGTGCATATCGAACGCAAAGACTGTGTTGACTGAGTCTCAGATTGTCTCAGAGAGAATCATAGAAACTCATACCAAGTGCAAGGTGTGCACAGCATCAAGAAGCTAACAAGCTTCGAAGGATCAGCGCAAAAGGACATGAGGTGGGCGAGAAGCATTTTCTTGGAAAGAAAATCCTTCAAATTGAGTTATTCGAAATCCCGAGAACGCAAGGTGTTCATGGGAGATCAACATCGATATCAAGGATAGAATATCAGAAGAGATAACACTTTCCAAGAGTGTTGACGATATCCTAGGTACGGATTCATCTAGAGAACAAAGGTTTAGAACCTTTGGAAGTGGATAAATCTTCAAGGCAGAGAGATATCAGTCGAAGCTCAGGAGGGAGAATGATCGTGATCGTTGGATCACTGGGAAGAAGATCGACAGTTTTCAGATCAGAAGGAAGTGCACAAACCTTTGCACTTCGACGTACAGAGGAACGAGCAAAGTGCACTCAGATCTCAACGATCATATTTGAATGCATGGACTGATAGTCGTCGGATGCAAAAGAACGTACGTGAGTTTTAACTCTTTGGAGTTGCACAGAAAAGAGGGTTCTGCAAAATCGCGAAATCCCGACACCATTAGAACCACCCAATGGGAGGAACATGTGGAAAACGATCATCATTTCGCTGACTCACGACTCTAGGAAGTCAAAGAGCATATTCAAAGGGCATATCATTCATGTGTGGCCAATATGAGTGTGCCATATGTTACTATACTAATCTTGTATGATGTGACTATTCAAGGTGTTATATTTTGAGGTTAGTTTTCCTTCCATGCTTGTATTGAAATATGAGATCGTATTCCACTTAGATATCATGGGCATTTTTTTTGGATAAATACGTGTTTCTATAACATATATTCTCTCTTAGGAGAGAGCTTAGTGCATTTCATGAGATTTGATTCTCTGGATAACCACTTCTACAGAGTGAGCCTACATGTAGGTCCATTTGAACCCTGGATCAATTAAGCATCGATCAACAAGAAAATACGGCTCAAAGCTCTGATTAATTACAAGATTCAAGGATAGTTTATTTTATTATTCTACACACATGTACACACACACATACACATTACGGTGACTGAGGATTGGTTGGATTATTTTTTATTTTCTTTTTTACATAACTAACCTAAATTTGTTTCATTTTAGTTTATAATCTTTACACATGTATAATTCATGCGACACATATCATCCATACTATGTTGCAGAGTTCACCTATCTTCTCTTAGTGCAACAATTATCTTGTCCCTTACACGTGGTTTGCCACAAAGAGGAGAATATGAAGCATTTTTTTTTTTTAGTTTTACAATAGTCACGGGTTTCTATTATTGGATTACAACAAAATACTTATTTCTTTTTGTGGGACTATTTAGGTGGAGAGGTGTCATTCTTGGAAACAATTGGATAATGATGTTGCATGGTAGAGAAAAATGTGGAATACTACATGGCTCTAGAAATAGATACATATAGCTACCTTTAGTGGTGACTCTACCAATCTTAATCGATGGGAAATGTTAAATTTTAAAGTTATCCTAGATGATCATGTGACAAATGGGTTCGGTTTTCTCAAAGGAGATATTGAAACATAAGAGTTTTTTGGTAAGTCTCTTAAAAATAGGTTAACCGGTTTAATATCATAAAATATATGTTACATTTATTGATGGAAGTATCTTTACTTTTATTGTTGAACATGTTATATGGATTATTCTTTTTTATGTTAGCATAAGTGATTTAATTAATTGTGTTTTGTTGTTTCTAAACCAGGTTTCGTCGTACACTTGTATGATATCACAAACCTTCACCTAAGAATTCACTACATATTGTTTGATGTAATTTATTGTAGAGAATGTGGTTATCACATCTTGTACAAGAAACACACTAGAAGAAGTATGATTTCTAATTTATGAACAAAATTGTATTCATAAGAATGCATGATGGTTTTTTTTTAGCTATGCGTCTATGAGATCTACTATTGCTGGTGTTGGTACTGGATTTACCGATAGAGGTCATGGCTCTTGAGCTACCCTTAGCTATGTCTTTATATATGCTACTTTCCATCCGAGCAAGTTATCACATAGCCAAGGAAGCTCACGCAACCTTCCTTCCCTCAGTTTATGTGGTCACCTGTCCCATAGTGTATCTATGGGTCATGGAAACTCCCTATTCTAGAAAATGTCCTACAATAACAAGCAAAACACTCCTCTGCATATAGGATAAACCTCATCATGTTAAGCATTGTCCTTCACAATTGAAATACTCACCTCTAATCATTATAGTTTAATGAATTATCCCTTGGGTTCACAAGCCAAGTGATTACGTCAGGAAAACATCCTAGAAGGAGCATCGAAATAAAAAAAATCTCAGAAAGTAACGTAACTACTATGAACAAAAATTGAGATTTTGTGTATTTGAATAAGAACTTAAAATTAAGTGCTAAGATTTTTTTCCTTCAAACAAAAAATTGGCTTGTGGGGCTTGATTTCTTTCAAACAAACCATATGAGATGATTAATTATGTTCAATTATTGCATCCATGTTCAAATAAAATTTTCACAAACCAAANCCCCCCCCCGCCTCCCAAAAAAGGAGAAAATAATTTTGTTTTCCTTCATTTTCGAGCAAATTGAGGTCGATTTGGGAGAAAATAATTACCTCGGAATATATAGTTCGATATTTTCCTTATTGTTTGGTAGAGGTTTAATCTATTGATATCAATTTGAATTCAATCAGTTGTGTTGGCGATCTCAAGAAGTAGAAATGCACATAGTTAGGTTGCGTTGTTTCTTTCTCAACATTTTCAGTGTCATTTAAAACTGAAATTTAAGGTTCAAAACCATTTATTGAAGAAGCAAATTGAATATTTTACAATAAAGTATGGGAGCATCATGGTGCAGCTTCGCACCAAAAATGATGCAATGGATGCACCGAAATATTTGTTCTTGATTGTTATGGGAAGCAATGGCTTCTTCAGCTCTTTGAAATCAAATTTCAACAACTCTCCAAACATAACACTCGACATGTGTTGAAAGGCCATTACAGGAAAGTCTTTACCATGATAAATGAAACCACACTATCTTTTATCATCCATAGGATTTCATGTCATATATACCTATGCTTCATTCATGGGTTCATTCCTTTATATATTTATTGTACATATATTTTGCAGTTTGGGAGATCTTTTTTCCCAAGAATTTGAATTCTATCTCTGGCATTCCTAAAGTATGGAATACAAAACAACCATCCCTAAGACAGATACAAACATAGTAAGAAAGTACTAAAATGAGATGAATGCAGGTTATAATAATCGAGATAGTCCTTGAAGTTCATGATATTTGAATCCATGTTAGCAAGCTCAATATTTATAGATTGTAAACACATAATCTGAAAACAATCAAACACAATCAATAATATTTTCCAATTTTTAAAAACATGATTTTTGAAGAAAAAATTGTAGAATGGAGAACAAGTTCCACTGAATGGATGTATATGGATGAGATATCCTAATTTTAATGTAGCGTGTAATTTTTAAGAAGGAAACATGTTTTTATTCTTAGGCTCGGTGTTGTACCTCGTTATTGGTAGTTAAATTTAAAACTTAGGCTAAGTTGATAATAAATTTTTATATTCTCAAGCTTAATATGAGTAATAGTTTCATATATTAGATTATAAGTTAGTCTGCTTGACTAGTTTGAGTGGCTGAGTGCTTTGAATTTCATGTAAAAAGGTTTTTGACTTTGCACGAATGAGGATTTGGATATGCAAAGTGGTATAGTTCTGTTTTTATCAAAATATATATCATATATATGGCATAATAATTCATTCAAATCGTGTTTATGAAATTAAATAAAAGTATTTCTTAAATCTTCTTTTATCTCAACTTTAGCTAAACAATTAAAACTTCGGCTTTTGAGCTTATTTAAAAAAAAATAATTAACATTTTGCAAAGACAATAAATAGGCTCTAGCGAGGCATATTGCAAAGGTAACACGTTATTTTTATATAATAGTTGTGTATTAATATTCGTTTACACTCTTGGAATGCTTATAACAATAGTCCAAAGGGATAGAAGATCTTGATTCACAGGGACACGTGCCTCCAAATCCAAGTATTCCATCTAAAGGATAGAACTAGATCTCTTGTATTCCAACTCTCAATAACTTGGCTCCATAATGTGTTTGCATGATTCCATAGTGAATTTATCATGAGTTCGATTGGATTATTTCACCTTAGCTTCAAACTGGGTCCTCTACCTCTCAACTTCCATATAAGACTTTGTGATGTTTCTTTGAAAATCTACAATTTCTCTTAGGCACTATCACATTCATATATGAAGTTCACTAATTATCTCTCCCATCCTAAAGTGCATCAATAGTCGCAGTATTCCATGTTGGTGCGAGGAATGTTGTGAGCATTCAATGCCCCACCCTCCAAAGTTGCAAAGAATAAATGGGAAAAGAGAATGTCGATGGATTTGGAGAGCAACAGAGGAACACGGTGAGAAGAAAAGTGCTTCACATTGTTTCTATAACTCTCTCCAGTAATGGAAAAGGCTTGCATGGAAGACGATAACATCTCCATTGATCTACACTTGAACTCACATGCTAGAGGTTGTATACCCTATCCTCTTTGAATTCAAACCCATTACCTAAGGAGGAAACACATATTATCAATCATTAGGCCTACTTAAGGAGGGTTTGATAGAAGTTAACACTACCTTACTACTTCCAAAGTGCACTACAAGGAAAACACCACCTCTTCCTTCACTTATAGTGGAGGTTAGCAGTTGAAGGTTTTATAAAATGTTTTTTATTTGGTGTGTAAACCATATTCATCACACTTGACAATCACACTCATGCGTTCAATGACGTTAGGTCATGCAAATTTATAATAAAATATCAATTAAAATAATTAGAGCTTAGAAATCCCTGGCTAGGGTGAAAAGATGATCGTGGAATTCTTGAATGTGAGGGGAGTGGGGGGATCCTTAATGTCATTAACCCTCACTAGGTTCTTAGAGAAAAATAAACCAGATGTTCTTTTCATTCAGGAAACCATGGTAGGTGCAACAAAAGCAAGGGAAGTCTTTGCCAAAATTCTTCCTAATTGGCATTTATGCGGAGTTGATTCTATTGGTCTCTCTGGGGGTCTGCTCTCAGCTTGGAACCCTTGTAAGGCTGAATTTGATGCATTCTTGATGCCTGTAGGGATTTTGATGGAGGGTGTTGTTAAAGACACTAATTTAAAGGTGAAGTTGATCAATTGTTATGGGCCATATGATGACAGAGTGGTTTCTTGGGAGGAATTAAAAAGGATTGGGATTTTTGATGAGGAAAATTTAATAATAGGGGGAGACCTTAATTTTACCATCTCTAATAGGGAATTTTGGGGTGATGCTGCGAGGGTGGACCCTTTACAACATTATTTATGTCATTTGGTACAAAATGGAGGTTTAGTGGATGCTGAGCCAGTAAAAATTCTTCCGACATGGAGGAATGGAAGGAAAGGCCAAGATTACATTGCAAAAAGGCTGGATTGGTTTTTGATATATGAGAAGTTTGTCTCTTCAGGAATCAGATACTGATCCTGGACGTGCAACGAAAATATCTCGGATCACATGCTAGTAATGCTACAGTTGGAATTTGGGAGCGATACAGTACGCTACCCATTTAAATTTAATGCAGTTTGGCTCGAGGATCAAGACTTTGTTAGTTTTGTTAGAAACAATTGGGAGGTTTTGTTGGGGACAGAGGTCCTCACACCTATGAAATCATTGGTAAAGAAGCTAAAAAGACTTAAGATAATGGTAATCGTATGGGAAAGAAATAAGAAGGCTGAAGATAATAAATAATCGCTACAAGTGGAATCATAATTGGATAAATTATATTCAGACTATCCTGGAGGGTTTGTGGAGGAAAAGGATAAGTTATCAGTTTCGGATAAAGAACAGAGGAAAAGAGAACTTCTAAAACAAGAGGAGGAGACTTGGAGACAGAAAAGTAGGGTAAACTAGTTGGTAGCACGTGATAGGAATACAATTTTTTTTCATGCTTATGAAAACTCAAGGAAACAAATTAAAACCATTTGGGATATTAGTAAGGGAGATGGAACAACTATATCAAACATCTTCGATCTTCAAAAGGAAGCTTTTGACTATTTCCAGAACATTTTTAAAGCATAGGGAAACCTGGCTATTACAGATCAACTTGTAGTATTAAGGAATTATCCGATGATGTTTTCTGAGGAAGAGGGAAATAGTTTAGCTAATCGAGTTTCCTTAGTTGAAGTTCTAAAAACATTAAAAGGTTTTAAGTGCTCAAATATTCCTGGCTCGGATGGCTGGACTGTTGAGTTGTTTTTGGCTTTCTTCGATATTTTGGGAAATGAATTATTGGAGGTAGTGGAAGAGTCGAGAAGGTTAGGGAAAGTGTTGGGAGCAATGAATGATACATTTATTGCCTTAATCCCTAAAAGTGACAAACCTGATTCATTTGGAGGTTTTAGGCCTATATCATTGTGCAACCTGGTTTACAAGAACATTACAAAAATAATTGCTACCAGACTAAAAACATCCCTATCCACAGGTATATCAAAAGAACAATTTGGCTTTTTAGATGGATGGAAAATTATTGATGCAATTGGAGTGGTATAAGAAGTAATACATAGCATAAAGGTGAAGAATAAAAAAACACAGGTTCTAAAAATGGATTTAGTCAAAGCTTATGATAGGGTGGATTGGGGTTTCCTTAGACTTGTTTTACTACAGGTTGGTTTAAGTTTAGAAACAACTGATTGGATCATGGGTTGTGTGACATCAAAAAACTTTGTTGTACTGATCAATGGGAAACCTACAGGTTTTTTTTAAATCTTCAAGGGGTTTAAGGAAAGGATGGCCTTTATCACCACTACTTTTTCTTCTTTTTATTGAAGGGATGAGCAGAATTATACAAGAGAGTGTTCGGGATAAGAAAATTGAGGGTGTTCCTGTGGCGAGAGGGTTAAATATTACACATATAATGTTTGTATATGATGTAATATTGTTTGGGATTGGATGCATTTCTGAATGGGAAGCATACAAGGAGGTCTTGGATTTATTTTGCAAGGCTACATGGATGGAATTCTACTCTGAAAATTCTAGTTTCTTAGAAGCTGTATGGGATGATGTAGAGCTTAATTTGTTGTAGGAAATTTTTCCCTTTGAAGTTAAACCATTAGATACAGGTTTCCAGTATCTTGGGTTTTACATTAAACCAAACTGTTATACTAGAGTGGACTGGATCTTGCTAGAGAAAAAAATTGAAAAGAGAATCCTGAGTTGGAATCATAGGTGGCTTACCCTGGGTGGTAGAGTCATACTTGTAAAATAAGTACTTGAAATCACATCGGTGTATTGGATTTCATTGGCAAAAAATCCCAAAAGTGTTCTAAACAGTATTAGAAGAATAATGTTCTTCTTTTTGTGGTCTGGTAAAAAAGAAAAGGAAGGTATACTTCTATTAGGGTCATAACCCGCACATAGGTAAAACAATATATTCGGATGTAATAAAGGTCAATATTAATAAGGCCTTTCAATAAAATAGAATAAGGCGGATGTAAGAATACCTAATAGAAGCTTTCGCTTCTAGAAGGATCTTCCTCTAGATGCTTCATTTGATAGACATATTTAGTATAAATAGGAGTTGAGGGTATGAGAACCCTAGCTTGGATATTATTGTAATAGAGCTCTTCTCAACTCGTGGTTTCCCCCTCGAAGAGGCCCATGAACATTTCTTTCGGAATCAAAGTGTTATTTCTGTTGTTATTCTTATATCATTTTAGTGCTATTGTGGTGATTGTTCCGGTTATATTGTTGTTATTCTACCATTTCTAGCATTTTATTTCTCTTCTGCATACTTTTTATATCTGGTATATTACAAGTGGTATCAGAGCACTTTCCTCGGCAGAAAGCGTGGATTAATTTTTTTTTCAGGGTAGAGACGTATTATGGCATCTTTAAGCCACGAAGATTTGTCGTTACGCGCATAAACCCGCGGTTGAGGGATTCATACATGCAAGAAATACAAGTGGTACTTAAGTGCACATCTGTTGGCCACCCTTGTAACCCTTGTTGGTACCCCTTCAAGTGGTAGTACATCAGACAACACCTGTGTACGGATCAACCTAGATTACCTGAAGCCCTCTTTAGATAAACCAATCGGCCGCCTGACTGCTATAGTGCCACTGAGAACAACACTCGGGAAGATACTCTCTGTAACTTGGGTAGTCGTGTAGTACGACTAAGGGTACGATCTATCCTCCTTAGTTAGTGCCCTGATATATTGGGCCAAGTACTATTGTTGTACCCCGTACATATATCAGAGAGCTATAGCACAGAGCAAACCCTTGTCTGTAGAACCCTTGAATACCTAACCCTTGGGGACAAAAACATAAACAAATTAAAACAGACAAGATCTATTGCCGGACAACTTTGTTCGGGTTTCCAAATCACTACACATTTATTCCTGGTTAAGCATTTGGGCATTTCATCACTGCAATATTCTTCAGACTAGAGTATAACTCCATAGGTGTAAAAACAAAAGTATGGAATTTTTTTCACCATTATTTGAGACCTATTCCATTGGATTCATCTCTTCTCTCTTATCACATTCATACATATCATTTTTCGACAAAATTGTTTTACCCCACCCGCCCCTTTTTGGTTCCCTCGTCCTCATGGCCCATACCCGTAGCCAAGACTTGGAAGCACGCTTCAATATCTTGCAATCTAGTCTCATCGAGACCCAACAAGAAGTGAAACAACTCAGTGACAATGTTTCCGCCATCAATACAACCATGCAGTCCTCAATGGAGGAAATCAAACAAAACCTGACCACCCAGCTTGAATATGTCATTTCATCACTCTGCACCAAGCTTCATATCCCTACAAATAACCCTTCCTCTAACTCACCTCCACATATTGATGGTGAACATTCCTCTAATTCCCATAACTTTCAGCACCATCACTTTCAACGTGACCTACGCCTTTTGTGGGTGGATGTGACCAAATTTGATGGCTCAGACCCCACTGGTTGTGTAACCCAAATGGAACATTATTTCTCTTTATACGACATTACAAATGACTTGGCCAAACTCTGGTATGGTGTTCTCCATCTAGATCAAGAACGTTGGCAATGGTGGCAATGGAGAAAAACTTCTCGTCAAGGGTATATTTCTTGGACACACTTTGTTGCAGAGCTTTATGAATGCTTTGAAACTGACACCAACCATTTGGGTCGTTGGAGAAAGTTGAAACAATCAGGAACAATGGAAGACTTTATAGATTCCTTTAAGCGCCTGGATTTTCGAACAGAGGGCATGTCTGATGCCTTTTTCTGAGAGTGTTTTATTAGTGGCCTCAATGATGAGATTCGGGCCCATGTCCTCATGGCTCGTCCTCAGAGTTGGGTGGAGGATACTAAAATATCTAAAGAAGCACAACAGGTTCTATCTTCTCAAAATAAAAAACCCTCCTTTATTCCTCTCCATAAACCAGTAAATCCCACTACTCCCTCTGCTCCACTAAAGATCCAAAAATTGACCACGAATGAAATGGATGAACGCCAACTCAAAGGCCTTTGTTATAGTTGTGATGATAAATATTTCCCGGGCCAAAAGTGTAAGGAACAAAATATTTTTATGGCCATCTCCGAGGATATTTCAGAAGAGGATGTTGAAACTCCCCTTGTGTCTAGGTCACCGAAAACCATTGACATAACTTCTCCCTCAAACCCTCCTGAAGTAGAACCGGTCATTTCCCTCAATGCTCTCACTGGCTTCTCCGCTCCCCAAAGCCTCAAGCTAATCGGTTACATCAAACATGAGAAGGTCATCAGTCTGGTTGATAGTGGAAGCACCCATAATTTTATTCATCGCTGCATTTCCCAAGAAACTCATTTCTACATCCATGTCACCAATAATTTCCAAATCATGATTGCCAATGGTGGTTCCATGAAATGTGGAGGGCGTTGTGAAAATAAGTGTCTCCAAATTGGTGACTACCACCTGAAATCTCATATGTTTGCTATCGACATGGGTGGTTGTGAAATTGTGTTGGGTGCAGACTCACTAAGGACTTTGGGTCCCATTATCATGGATTTAAAGGAATTAACCATGCAATTCGACTAGGAGGGCCACCAATATAAATTTGAAGGCATTACCGTCGGTTCAGCTGAGATCATTAGTTCCCATCACATGGAAAAGATGCTCAAAAAAGGTCATTCTGGTGTTATTGCCCAACTCCATGCCATACAAGCAACAAAGACACCCTCGGTGCCGCAAGACTTCCAAGCCATCCTTTCTAAACATCAAGTGGTATTTTCCACCACCCAAGGACTCCCTCCTTCCCATGGTGTTCATGATCATTCCATTCCCCTTGTACCCGAAAGCCTTCCTCCCAATATCCGTCTGTATCGTCACCCCTTTTCCCAAAAAAATGAAATTGAGAAAATGGTCCAGGAACTCCTTAATGTAGGCATTATCCACCCTAGTATGAGCCCCTACTCTTCTCTTATGGTCATGGTCCTGAAGAAAGAAGGTTCTTGGTGAGTGTGTCTTGACTTCCGTGCCCTCAACAAACTTACCATTAAAGACAAATTTCCCATTCCTATCATTGATGACCTCCTGGATGAATTCAGTGGCGCCCAATTCTTTACTAAACTTGATCTTCGTTCGGGGTACCACCAGATACGTATGAAAGAGGCAGACATTCCCAAGACTGCCTTTAGAACTCATGAGGACCATTATGAGTTTTTGGTCATGCCCTTTGGCTTGTGTAATTCCCCCTCCACCTTCCAAAGCCTCATGAACCATGTCTTCCATCCTTTTATCCATCATTTTGTCCTAGTTTTCTTTGATGATATCCTCATCTATAGCAAATCCTGGACAGAGCATCTTTCTCATGTGGATCGAGTTCTCCATCTACTCTCCCAACACCAACTTTTCCTGAAACAGTCTAAATGTGCTTTTGGCGCCTCAGAAGTAGAATACTTAGGTCATTTGTTTGGCAAGGATGGCGTCAGGGTGGATCGTAAAAATATTGAAGCTATGCAAGACTAGCCTCACCCAAAGACTCTCAAAAGATTGCATGGATTTCTGGGCTTAACAAGGTATTATCGCAAGTTTGTTAAGAATTATGGAAAGATTGCAGCACCTCTCACTGCTCTCCTAAAAAAGAAATATTTCACTTGGACTCCAACCGCTGCTCAAGTTTTTCAAACCTTGAAGATGGCCATGTGCACCACCTCAGTCCTGGCCCTTCCTAATTTCACAAAGACCTTTGTGTTGGAATGTGATGCCTTAGGGAAAGGAATCGGTGTTGTCCTTATGCAAGAGGGTCGATCTTTGGACTTTACAAGCAAGCAACTATCTGAAAGAAATATGGGCAAATCAATTTATGAAAAGTAAATGTTGGCTATTCTGCATGTGGTTGATCTGTGGCGCCCTTATCTATTGGGGCAACATTTCCAAATTAAGACAAACCATCAAAGCCTCAACTATTTTCTAGAACAATGCATTTCCTCCCCGAAGCAACAAAAATGAGTGACTAAGCTCTTTGGATATGATTATGAGATCATTTACAATAAAGGAAAAGACAATGTGGTTGCGGATTCCCTTTCTCGAAAATATGAAGATGAAGGATCCATTTTTTCTCTTTCCTTCATTGTACCAGATTGGCTACAAGACATTCACCAGGAATGGCTACAAGATCCAAAAAGTTCGCATCTAATCCAACAATTGCAGTCCAATGCTCCAGCTTCCCTAGGGTACTCTTGGCTCCATGATGAGCTTCGATACAAAGGTTGTTTGTATTTAAGTAAACAATCAAAGATTAAATCTACGGTACTTTTTGAGCTTCATGCTACACCCATAGCGGGGCACTCCGGGTTCACCAAAACCTATGACATGATCAAACATTCTTTTTTTGGGGATGGTATGAAATAGGACATTTGTAATTTTGTCGCTGAATGTGATGTGTGTCAACGCAACAAGGGAGAAACATTCAAATCTCCGGGCACACTACAACAACTTTTGATTCCACCTGCTATTTGGAAGGATATCTCTATGGATTTTATTACCGGCTTACCCAAATCGGGACATAAATTAGTCATCATGGTGGTTGTTGATCTCCCTTCCAAGTATGTTCATTTCCGTTCTCTTCAACACATGTTTACATCATCCACTGTGGCTCAAATTTTCATGGATCAGGTCTTCAAGCTTCATGGCATGCCACACTCTATTTTTTCTGATCGCGACCCAACTTTCACAAGAAATTTTTGGCAAGAATTGTTCAAGCTACAAGGCACCCAATTGCATCTCAGCACAACTTATCATCCCTAGACTGATGGTCAAGCAGAAGTTGTCATCAAGTGTTTGGAAACATATTTGAGTTGTTTTTCCTTGGAAAAGAAAAATTAGTGGGCTCAATGGTTACCCCTAGATGAATGGTGGTACAACACTTCATACCATACAGCTACATGCATGACTCCTTTTGAAGCGGTATATGGATAGAAGCCACCTTCAATTCTCTCATACTTACCTGGTGTCTCAAAGGTTGAGGCGTTTGACCAAAAACTTACAGTTCGAGAGGCTATTCTCCATACCCTAAAAAAAAATTTGTTCATGGAACATAATCACATGAAGCAACAAGCAGATCAAGGTCTCTTTGAACGTCAATTTACAGAAAGGGATCAGTTGTTTCTTTGACTGCAACCTTACAAGCAAACTTCCCTCAAGGTCGAGCATTGTCAGAAGCCAGCACCCAAATTTTATGGTCCTTATACCATTCTCAAGCGTGTGGGACAAGTAGCCTATCAGTTAGATTTGCCCAGTCATTCAAAGCTACTTCTTGTTTTTCATGTTTCATGCTTAAAGAAGGTGATTGGAGCTAAGTGCAAAATTCAAACCAACCTTCCTGAGTTAGTTGAAGAAGGATCAATTTGGCTACAACCACAAGCAGTTTTGGACCAGTGTGAGCGTCGCCTACGTCAGAGAACCATCAAGGAAGTGCTAGTCCAGTGGAAAGATACAACTCCAGTAGATGCCACTTGGGAACCAACTACCATTCTGCAACAATTTTCACATCTCAATCCTTGAGGACAAGGTTGTGTTTAAGGGGGAAAACATGTTAGGGTCCTAACCCACACATAGGTAGAACAATATATTCAGATGTAAAAAAGGTCAATATTAATAGGGCCTTTCAATAAAATAGAATAAGGCGGATGTAAGAAGACCTAATAGAAGCTTCCACTTCTAGAAGGATCTTCCTCTAGATGCTTCTTTTGAAAGACATATTTAGTATAAATAGGAGTCGAGGGTATGAGAACACTAGCTTGGATATTATTGTAATAGAGCTCTTCTCAACTAGAGGTTGCCCCCTCGAAGAGGCTCGTGAACATTGCTTTCAGAATCAAAGTGTTATTTGTGTTGTTATTCTTATATCATTTCAGTGCTATTGTGGTGATTGTTATGGTTATATTGCTATTATTTTGCCATTTCTAGCATTTTATTTATGTTATGCATATTTTTTATATCTGGTATATTACAATATCTTACAAACTCGAAAAATATTGCAAAACCTAAAAAGGATGGTGGATGAGGAATAAAAAATATGTTTATGTTTGGACAAGCATTGGCGGTGAAAAGCTTATGAAGATGCCTTATGTTTCGTGGACTTTGGCATGAGGCGATAATGCAAAATATCTTAAAAGACAAACTGTTGAGAAGTGGTTTAGGTAGGGGAGAAAAAACTGGAATGGAACCTCAAATTTCTTGAGAGCCCTTACCTCTTCGGTAAACATAATTCTGATTGGTTGGTATGGAATCCTAGGAGTGGGAGAGATATCATAATTGGTGCTGACCCTTTGGTTGGATCCCACTCTTTTTATAAATTATCTGAAAATATTTTATTACTATTAAAGGAACAAGGGATTACCTGTCTTGCTCATGCAGGGACAAATTCATAGGAAGGTATTAACTCAACAAGGTGGAAAAATGATGAAACTTTAGGCCTAGAAGGAGCTCAAAAAGAAGAATGGATAAATTATACTAAAGGGTTGGTAAATGATGTAATTGAATTAAATCATGAGAAAGACAGTTTATTATGGCCTCGGGATACCAAACAAGGTCAATTTAATGCTAATATAGCATATGAAGTTCAAATGATGGAGGATACGAGAGTAGAGCCAAAATTCTGGTATTCTGAGATTTGGAAGTGGCAAATACCAATGAAGGTAAAATTGTTTGTCTGGTTATTGTTGGAACAAATAATACTTACATGGGATAACTTGATAAAGCGGTGTTTTCAAGGTCCTATCATCTGTGTTCTTTGTAAGGAAAGTGAAGAATCTGTGTTGCATTTATTTGGGGATTGTAGTTTTAAAAAAAATATCTGGTCAATAAATGGCAAGGAGGACATTTTGAAAACAGTCTCCTTAACTGGACAAAGAGGAAGGAAAATTCGAATGAAATCCCTTGTCTTATCAGTTGGGAGGTACAAAAGCATAAGAACCTTCTCATATTTGAATATCAACAAAAAAACCATATTAGAGTTTGTAACTACATTTTACAGGACTGAGGGGAACAAAAATTTACATAGGATATTCTTCTGAAAAGGATTGATAGGCCACCAACTCTTGATTGGGTCGGGGCAGTAGGATTTTTTGATGGGGCTTCACATGAAAGAGGCACAAAATGCGGGGTTGGAGCCATATTGAAATGCCCAATTTTTGGCACATTTAAACTAAAAATGAATTGTGGAAAATGAACAAATTATAAAGGGGAATTGATGGCACTTTGGCTAATTTTATATTTTTCTTATCTTAAACAGGTACCAAGGCTATTATTGATGGGTGATTCTAAGGTTATTATCGATTGGTATACTAATGATAATAATCTTCAGGTGATATCTTTGCAGCCCTCGATGACAAAGATTAGAGCGCTATCATTTTCAACAAATCAAAGTTGAGCATATATATAGAAATTATAATAAGGTTTTGATCGACTATCAAAGGAATTTGATAAAGACATTATTTATTGCTCACAGGTTTCATATGGACATCCGAATTTTTTTGAAAGAATTGATATCAGTCTTTAGGGAACTCTTTGCTTTGGAACTGTGTAAATTACAGACATCAAGAAGACATAACTTTTTGTATAATCTTATAAAAAAAACAATTTTATATTTACTAATATAAGTGTTTTTTTCTTACTGAAAAAGTAATACATTAATAAGGTATTGATACATTAAAAAAGTAATAATACATTATTAATTAATATATTAAAATAATATCTAAATTTAAATATTAATACATTAATATATATTGTATAATGTAACCTATTAATTAAATAATGTTACTAATACAATAAATTAATTAAACATTAATACATTATTAAAGTAGCAATACATTAATATTGTATTATAATAATTAATAAGGTAATACTACATTAATAAACTAATGATACATTATTAATTAATACATTGTTATTATTAAATTGTTAATATATTATTAATTAACATATTATTAATACATTAATACACTATTATTACATTAATATATTGTTAATATATTATTAATCAATAAAAAATATTAATATATATTGTAATGTATTAATTAATTAATATTATTAATACAATACATCAATTAAACATTAATATATTATTAAAGTAACAATACATTAATAATATATTAAATTAATACATTAATAAAACATATATATATATATATATATATATATATATATATATATATATAAAATGTATTGAATATTAAAAAATATTACATTATTACATTTAAGTATTAATACATTAATAAAATATTTATACAATAATAAAATAATACATTAATAAACTAATAATACATTATTAATTAATATATTGATAAAATGTTAATACATTGTTTTTTCCACCTAACAAAATTTTATTCATAAAAAAAAGACAAAATTATATTTTGTAGACGTTGATACCACTCATTCTCTTAAGTCAAAGGAGACATATGACTATCCAAAGAAACATCAATCTGCACCTAGGCAAATGCAGAGAACCAAAACAGAGAACCTAAAAAAAATCCAGCAGAGAGTATCCAGCAGAGAGTTTAAAATATATTGTTCTGGACCGAATGTCACTAAATCACAACAAAAGTTCGTATACATTTTTACATTAACTGAAAATTGTTAGAATAAAGCTTACTTTAGTAAGAGATAACTATGACTGTTGTAACTGTGAGTTTCAATCATGAGTGTTGTAACTATGAGTTTCTAGGTTTACTATTTTTAGCTAATCAGATCCATTGAGTCAGTGATCTGCATGCTATATATGTAACCCCCATTTGTTTGTTAAGTAATGAAAACGTTTTGTGTTATGTGAATTAATTCTTCCAATCTTATTTTGGTATCAGAGCCACGGGAGTAAGGTGCGGAAATTCTAGAGGTTCGCAGGTCTCTCCTCTGGTCCGAACCTATATTACTCTCCCTTTCGCGCATCCTCGGAATCAAAGAAGTCCGCAGGCTGTTGTTCATTTAGGTGCGAACATGCTTCACATTCCTGCACCCGGAGTATTCGAGAGATGCGAACACCTCGCACTCATGTAAAGGGTGAGGTGCGAACTCCCCGCAGTCAACTCTAGCGTGAGGTGCGAGAACCATGGTTTTTGAAAATTTATATAGTTTCCATGCGTTGAAGTTTTGTTTTTACGAGCGTAAGTTTTTCATTTTTACTGCGTGGGTGAGTATTCTTGCATGCATGGAGTTTGGAGCATAAGTTTGCAAGCCGTAAGCAAATCGTGGAGTTTTTTATATAAAAGTCTTTATATGAGATTTAATTTTTAAGAGGGAGTTATAAGTTATTATTAAAAGTGGATAAAGTGAATGCATGTATACGTGAAGTTGGATGCATGCATGATTTAAGTTGATCATTGTGTAGAGGTATCCATAAGCTGATTAAAGTTTTGGTTATGGAGAATATTACATTGGAAAAATTTAATGGTTTTAACTTTCATACTTGGAAAGTAAAAATACAACTTCAAATGATGCATAGGAATTTATGGGGAATAATGAAAGGTACAGAGAAGGCACCTATAGATCCTAGACAATTAATTGAATGGGAGAAGAAAGATGATAGAGCCAAGGCCATTCTTGGATTGTCTCTTGCAGATTCCCAACTACATCTAATAGATTTAAAAAAATCTTCTGCAGAAATGTGGGCACAATTGAGTACAATATTTGGAGAAAATGATGTAAATGCCATGTTTTCATTAAAATTACAGCTATTCAAATTAAAAATGCATGATGAAGTATCATTGTCTTCTCACATAAATAATCTAAAGTCTTTGTTAGCACAGTTGGCAGAGATTGACTCCGAATCTAAAGTTGATGAAGATGATGCAAAAGCAATCTTGCTGAATAGTTTGTCTCAAAAATATGACAATGCTATTTTTACTTTAACTCAAATGCCCTCTCGAACTGTGGAAGAGATGATTTCAGCACTCTTAGCAGAAGAAAGGAGGATGAAGGAAGGTGAAGTGGAAGATAGTTCACATTCTGAAGTTGCACTATACTCCAAAGGAAGAAGAACAAATAAAAGCATTGAATGCTTCTACTGTCGAAGACATGGACATACAGTACTGAATTGCAAAACACGTGCTAATGATCTTCTAAATGGAAAACTGAAAGAGTGAGCTAACATAGCTGAGGAATCACTAGATACTATGCATGAATACTCACCCAGTGATGATGAACCTCTCAAACTTTTCTAGAATACATTTATTGTTTATGTATGTTATACATATAGTGTGATGTGATTTGTTGTTTTGTAATGTGCTATTGTTTAAGTGTTTATGTAAAAATAAGAACTTGTATCTTGATGCAAGCTGGTAGCCCCAGTTTCAAGTACAATGTTTTTATTGAAATCACCTTGTGTAAAGGAATGTTGAAGACATTCAGTATCCAAACTGTTCTTCTATATACTGAAGGATAGCCGAAAGCAAAAATCCGACAGATGAAGGCAAGTTCATAGAATGCATCACTAATTGTCAACTTTTATCACGGAAGCCCCGATGAGCCAAGTTGTCAAATTGTCCAGTATACAAGTACAAGAAAGATGGTGAGAGGGGTTTTGACTTTAAGTGTGTTAGTGGGTAGCTCGAAGAAGAGGGAGAAGAAAGAGCGGAAGCCGTGTGATTGCAGAGTGAGTTTCAGTGCTGAGGAAGACCAGATCAGACAGACAGATGAAAGTTCTAGTGTTGTAATCTTTTTGTATTGGATTGTAATTTGTAAAGTAAGCATTAAGGGAGGGTGTTAGACTAAAGCTTACTTTAATAAGAGATAACTATGACTGTTGTAACTGTGAGTTTCAACCATGACTGTTGTAACCCCCATTTGTTTGTTAAGTAATGAAAACGTTATGTGTTGTGCGAATTAATTCTTCCAATCTTATTTAAAATTACAAATGTACATAAAAAAAAACCCAAACTGAAATAATGAAAAATCTGCCATACTGATCATTGTTCCACCGCCTCCATCTCAATAAAAGGTCTATGATAGTATTAAAAAAAGGCTAAACTTCTCCAGAGGCTAAACTTCTCGATTCCTGATGTAGCACAGTCAAGAGTACCAACGTCACCCTTTTTAGTCACAATTTGAATACGGTGGTTGAAGCCCTGAGTGCCACGATTGTTTCTTCTAGTTTTGCTACCGATGAGCAAGTAATAGATACAGACCCAGTCTATGGTCTGGTGCAGTGCAGAAAGGATAAAACCCCCTCGGATTGCCTCAAATGTATAACCGTCGCAGAGAAGCAAATTCGCAACTGCTCCGCTGTATCTGGTAGCAGAGTTATTTATGATGGTTGTTTCTTGGGATACGAGAGTAACACGCAGTACTGTGGTGCCACTAAGGCCAGCGGCAACAGTAACCAGTTTTCGGATACGGCCCAAAATTTGATGGGCGATCTGATAACGGCAGCTCCAAAATTCGCTGGGCTTTTCGCTGCACAAACGAGTCAAGGGGCATCAAATAGTACCATCTATGTTCTTGCTTCGTGCCTGCGCTCTATTAACGAATCAGGCTGCAGTGAATGCCTGGGAATAGCAGAGGGCAATATCAGAAATTGTCTACCCGAGACGGAGGGACGGGCTGTGGACGTTGGGTGCTATCTGCGATATGATACGAATACCTTTTTCCCGAGCAACGCCACGACGGATCTTACTACCCTTTTATCTTCAGGTTCTGAAAAATTCCAGCCCCTTTCTATTACCCTTCCTTCCAGTGTGTTAGGACAATCTTTTATATTTCTCAGATTCGGTGTAAAACATGGACATAGTGAAAAGTTAGAATAAAATTGGTAGGAAGCTGTCGTTAAGAGTATATATTTTACAGATTAGAATTTTGTTTCAGGGCACAAAGACAGATCTCAAACATGGATCATCATTGTTGGGGTTTTTGGAGGCGCAGCTGTGATTTTAATTATGATAGTCATTGCCCGACGTTATATTTTCAGATTATACACTTTCCCTTCACAGCAAAGACAAGGTATGTCATATGCGGTATGTTTTCAGATTTTAGATTGTGGCTTTATGTTTAGTTACGATCTTTAGACCTAACAATTTGTAATTGTCCAACAGTCGACACTCTAGTCGCAACAGAACTCCGAGGACCGGTAGACTTTAATATCAAAATACTAAGAGATGTTACTAATAAATTTGATACTGCAAATAAGCTCTGAGAATGAGGGTTTGGTGAAGTCTACAAGGTGGGTTGTATACAGCCTGAGTGGACCTAATGGTTAAGAACATGTGTTTCCTCTTAAGAGGTCATAGGTTCAAATCCAGAAGAGGTAGGGTATGTATACCTTCGTAGACTTTACCTTAAAAATACATTATTATTATTATTATATCTAACGGATAAATGTATGACCCTGGAGTTCAATTTGATGCAGGGCACGCTGAAGACGAAGACTGACAAGGTGGTCGCAGTAAATAAATTATAATCTTTAGGGCAGTCTGCCCGCGCCATATCTGAGTTTGAGGGTGAAGTGAAGCTCATATAAAATGTTCACCATCGAAACCTCGTACGTTTATTGGGATGCTGCAATAAAGGCCCAGAAAGACTGCTGGTTTACGAGTACATGCCAAACAGTAGCCTCGACAGAGTATTATTCAGTTGGCCGCCTCATACTTCCCTCTGGCTCTTCAGTTTTTTTAACCCAAAAGTTGTTCTGTGGTAGATGAGATATAGTATATATACAGGACCACAAATAACTGTAATTCATGTCGCAATAGGAGAAGGCAGGCAGTGTTTGAGTTGGGAAACACGTTTCAGTATTATATTGGGCACTGCTCGCGGCCTTGCATATCTGCACGAAGATTTCCATGTACGCATCATTCATCGCGATATCAAATCCAGCAATATATTGCTCGATGAAAGTTTTTGTCCAAAGATAGCAGATTTTGGATTGGCCAGGCTTCTTCCAGAGGATCGAAGTCACGTCAGTACTAGAGTTGCGGGAACCCTCTAAGAAAAATCCCTTATACGACTGTTCTGATTATATTTGCATTTAGGATTGTTTTGATTTTATTTAGACTTAGGGTTGAACATTAGAATGGAGTTTTGTTTGTTCAGGGGATATACAGCTCCGGAATATGCCGTTCACGGGCAATTGACTGAGAAAGCCGATACCGACAGTTACGGTGTTGTAGTTTTTGAGATTATAAGTGGCAGGATAAACATTGACATAAAGCAACTACCGCATATGCAATATCTTTTAGAATGGGTATTTTCTTCAAACATTCATGTTATATTTCAAACGGATTTAATTTAATTAAAAAAAATTAGTGAGAAATTGTTGGATATTTGTTTGAAATCTGGTGAGAAATTGTTGGATTCTTAGATTTAAGTGATTATTTTTGTAAAATCCTAATGTCTTGAGAGTTTTTCAGCATGCTGAATTCATTTCCGCATTCAGAAATTGATTCTGAACAACAAAAAATAGTGATTCTTGTAAATTGCCGGGTTCCTGCCAACGCCCTATTTAATGCAGTAGGTTAAAGATTCTACGAAATGAAAATTTTTTCCTCGGATATTTGCTCGAAAATCTGGTGAGAAATTGTTGGATTCGTAGATTTAAGTGATTATTTCTGTAAAATCCGAATGCCCTCAGAGTTTTTCAGCATGCTGAATTCATTTGTGCATTTAGAAATGGATTATGAACAAGAAAAAATAGTGATTCGTATAAATTTATATTGCCGAATTCGGGCCAAAAAAGCCATTTTTTCTGGGGATATTTGCCCAAAATCTGGCAAGAAATTATTAGATTCATAGATTTAAGTGATTATTTCTGTAAAATCCGAATGCCATGGGAGTTGTTCAGCATGCTGAATCCGTTTCTACATTCAGAAATGGATTCTGAATAACAAAAAATAGTGATTGGTGTAAATTTATATTGCCTGATTCTTGCCAAAAAAAACATTTCATAGAACAACTAACCAACGCCTATATTTAATTACTAATGATCTCCCTAATGCACAAAATCACTTATGTAGATTACACAAATTTAGTTTAGAAAGATTAATATTGTTTAATATTATAAGTTATAAACACAAAGTTTTTCTTCTTTACTTAAGAGGTTAAATTGTGATTGAATTACTTTCTGATTTCTTTTTATGAATTTATCATTTTTAAATTCTTTTTAAAAAAAAATTAAGTGAGATCTTGCTCCTGTATGCAATTTTTTTTTAAATATAAATTAGTAATTATAGTTATGAAAAGATTGAAAGTTTGAAAATAAACAATCTATCAAATTGACAATTTTGATGACTGTATTATTTATTTTAACATTTTCAAAAAAGAAATATAAGATTTTCAAGAAAAAATGATAACAATTATGAAAAAATACCGTATAAGCAGTTTGTCAAATTCCATCCTGTATCAACTTTTAAGATGTGACTCTTCCAGCGGGATGATAGCGAATTATAACATTTTCAAGAAAGAATGAGAACAATTATGAAAAAAATTTAACCGTATGAGCAGTTTGTCAAATTCCATCCTAGATCAACTTTTAAGATGACTGTTCCAGCGGGATGATAGCGAGGGCCTTAATAAAATCTCTCAGATTCGATGTAAAATTTTAATATCTTTTAAAGTCTCTGTAAAATTTGGGTTTGGATTTAAAAGGTTGATGTAATTTTTATATTTGAATTTAAGATAGATTTAGGTTGATTTAATTTTTATATGTTGTGAGGTACATGCATTATCTGGATACCTATTGCAGTACTTTTAAGATTTACCTTTTCATTATTATGTTTTTACATTTTACAGGTACCTGTGGTTATATGAAGAAATCTTGACAAAAGGAGTGGAAAAAAGGAGCAGGACCCTTTAAAATTTATTTTTAAACTTTTATCAATTTACATGTTTCATAAAATTCTTACCCATGTGGTTAAGTTTCACTACATGGCCTATGATAACTTGTTACCACCTCCCATGTCGAGGAGTAGACACAAATAATTAATCAATCTTGATGGTGGAATGGCAGGTGTCGAGTGTGTGGAGGGATGGCGGTGGTGGAATGACAGGTGTGGGGATGACATTTTAGTGTGCTAAATGAATCTTAATATTAACGCCAATCTCAAGTTTGAGTATTACCAAAAGAAAAATGCATTGTTAATATTAACGCCAATCTCAAGTTTGAGTATTACCAAAAGAAAAATGCATTGTGATCGTATAAATAAGAGGTTTCATCCCTCCTCAAACTCTAAGTAATATAATAGAGAGTGCATTGTGATAGGATACCTAACTTTTGTTAAGAACCTGTTTTTTTGGTGTTTAATGTTTGTCAATATTTTTCACATTTATATATCTCGATTTTTCCTTTTTTGAGTGTTTAATGTTTTCGTTTGGTGCTTCCATGCCTTTGTTTGTTACCCACAAGGATATCTTTGGGTTCATGACGTTTGGTTTTCTTATAAAAATGTACTTGTAGATGAATGGTCCTCGATGTTCTATCAACGGATTTAAACTATCAAAACAATAGAAAAGAATGAAAGCAACAAAGAATCTGGCTATGAATAAATAATGATGGATGACCAGCATGGAGAAATCCAAGAGGCTCATCTTTATTAAATAAGTTCATATTAATAATCATATATTTCAATGGAAGATTTTTTTTTTTTTTTTTAATAAAATCTAATCTATATTTTAAACTATAGTAAATGTTGACTTGATGATAATTAGTGCATATGCTAAAGACTTGATAAAATAAACAAGACAGGGTGCAGAGCAATAAGTCTCTGCCGAGGAGCTTGATTGAATTCTCTGAACTGAAATGCAACTTCGCACCATTATCTCAGCATGAGCAAAGGAATACCGTTCTGGGTTTTCCCTCTCAGGTCGGGCAAGAAATCTCTTGCAAGAACGTTTGTTGTTGCTACGTTAATAACAAGTCATTAACATTGACATTAGCAATCCCAGAATTGTGGTAAACATGAGTGAAGCAACAACAAACATTGTAGATCAACTAATGCAACTCTGCACTATAAAAGCGGCCTTATTGGGCATAAAGGAAGTTGAGACGTGTATGGGGGTGTAATGAAGTTCTCCACTTCAATTTCATTTGGCATTAACGAATTGTTAAACATTTAAGGATGGACTGTAGCATAGAAGCTTGTTAATAATTTGAATGGGACAGAGCTGGGGATCTTGACAAATCTGGAGGAAATGTAAGTTTCTGTGTATTATTTTTCTTCAATTGCAGTAACTTTGGCCTCAACATTGAAAAAACGATTATAAATCGACCTGTGAAAATTTGTTGATCTTGGAATTGATATGGCATTGATACAGTAACATTGGCCTTAGGATTGAGCAAAGGAATACGACTCGCAACAAATGCTTGATCTAGCGTTATTGCACATAAAGCCCGTTGATGAGACATGTATGGGTGTGTAATTAAGACTGTAGACAAATATACAAATAATGCTCTCTTTTCAATACTTTTAAAATTGCTTTAATTAAAAATTAAGGTGTCTTGCTTTTAAATTTTTAAGTCACATCATAAATTTGATTCAAAGTCATTCAGTCCAAGCCTAAAATTTATGTGACGTAACAGTATATACTTGAAAACATAAAAGAATAAAGTGTCTCCAAGGCAAATCAGTCTCTGAGTAGACTGGAATGGAACATACAACAAACATGCAATGCTTAACAACGTGTCCATTGAGACTGGAATGGAAAATTCTGGTGTGGTACAAACCAACCATTGCATGAGCTTCCATCTGGTTTGCCTCCATGATGCCCATGCATCTCCTCCACTTGGACTCCATCCATCAAAGTGACCTAGGTTCGATGCCCAAGGGATAAACCAAAGTGCATTGAGTGCAAGTAAAAAGGGTTTCAAGCTTTCAGCTTCTAGCCATGAACTCTTATCGTTCAGGGTCACAATCATCAATCCCTCGCTTTGGTCGGCATGAACCCATATCTTATACCTCTCATTGTTCGGTAAATTGAAATCCCCCTTTCTTTGGTCGTGTAACCTAGTTATCTCGGTGAAACCAACTAGCGTAGAGGAACAAGCCTAATAGCAGCACGAGGTCAGGATGCTTATGAGCCCAACAACTAGGATAAGTGATGTTTGAGAGCTTATCAGGTAAACAAGGATCCAATCGAACAAATTTATAAACACTAGCCTTTCAGAGATTTCCTCTCTGTGTATTGTTACGCTAACAAAGACCTAGACGAGTCTTAGCACCTAAGGCTGGTTTATACGCCACTTGATCCTTTTCCATATAGGTGTCTAACCCCGTGAAGCAACTCCTCTACGTCTGGTGCTTGGAATAACAGGCTTTATACTCTGAACTTCAGATAGTGATCCAACAATGGATAATGCGATTTGACTAGGCTTTTGACCTTCGCTTGGAAGCTCTGACATATCTTCATAGATCTATCTCTATTTATCAGAGTCTGGGGCTTTCTATCACCTGGCTGGCTAGCATGATCGCAAGAAAGAGAATTAGATAAATTATAAAAATCTTTATCTCTGGCAACAAGGACAACTCCGAGAGAGTTTATGGCCTTCACCTTCCTGGATGGCAGGTCCTAAAATGCCCTTTAACATCAGTAAGGTAAGGTCTATGCCCTTTATTTCGTTCCCTAGAGGTCGCGATCTTAGGTAATCCGGGACAGGGATGCATGGTCTCTTTATGATTCTAGGACCGGGTCACTAGCGCCTTGGCTCTACTAGCCGAACATATAGAAGGACTTCACTCTTCTAAAAAATATACATATTCGCAAAAAATTTACCTCCCCAACTAAAACTTTGAATTATCAGTTGATAATAGGGAAGTTGTATAAATTGGTGATAGATAGGATTCTACGAAGATGGATAAGTTGGATCCGTAGTGATACCTGGATATGTTCCATTTCAATAGTTTTCATCGAAGGAGGATTACACTCAATGTCGAAGGAACTCACAAACCTGATAGGGTGAGGAGGAGATCGAGGAAATAAGTAAGTCTCCGATAGTAATTGAATTTCCAGGACCAGTCCCAAAGCTATCAGAGTTTAATTTGCTCTCTCATCTTCTGTAACTTTGATTCCGAAACTTGGACTAGAAGTTGTTGAGTTCACCCTCTTTGAGTTCGTCGCCTCTCTTAAACTCCGTCTATCATCATGTTTTCTGAAGCGGGGTATAGAAAATTCTTCCTATCCATCATTGCAGGATCTAGTTACCGATTCATTGGTTTACCCTACCGTGTGTTCGAGCTAAAACCTCCCGCTGGTTGGAACCTCTTTATCTGGATAAAAAGAGAGACAACCAATTGATCTACCGATTTTTGGTAAGTCAGGGCAGGCTACAATAGAAGAATAGGCAGGCGTATCAACCCATCAGCTAACAAGATATGCCCATTCGACCGACCAACCATCCATTTCAGTTCCTGTAAGTCATCCAACCTGGTGAATTTGTTATTTTTTTTGTAATTTAAGATATTTAGAGAAGATTAGCTAACTTTTGTGCATTCTGAAAAAAGCGGGGATTTTAATATTTGATGTTTCTAACACAAAATTTTCATGGAGCATTTAACTTACAGATTGTGCTTTTACAGGTTCTCTATATTAGATATGGGCTCCCTCTACGCTCTTTGTCCCGCCTAAGTCGCCTCTAACTGTCCTGCTTTCATTAAGCCTTCTTCCTCCAGATAAACCCAACCTAGCATTTGTAGATTTCTTCCATGTTTACCCCAAAAGGCTATTCTCTAAGCTAGGCTCGCTGACCCTAAGCATTTTCCCTTCCTTCCTTCTCGTGTCTCTGATGGGAGGGTGAAGGCACACAATCTGGAGTGTTTGTGCCAATTCATGGGAGGGTGAAGGCACACAAGCTGGAGTGTTTGTGCCAATTCGCCTAAAATGACCACACGTGACGAGCCAATGTTGAATTCTGAGTTTGCTTGTTGAACGAGACCTTCAGCTATGAAGAAAACTCTCATGTGCAGTGAACGGGCGAGAGGGAGTCCATTCTTCTCGGGCATTTTATGGATACTATGAAAGATATTTTACTATTCTAAATGTTTATGGACATTTTATGGATACTAGGAAAGTCATTTTACTATTCTGAATTAGTTAAAAAGGATTCAAAGATAAACACCAGCGCCCGAGAATCTGCAAAGAAAAAATTAAAGGTCAGTATGTGCAAGGAGGTAATGTTTCAAATATGTATTAAACAACAAGACCCCGACAAGACCAAGAATTTGGATGTTCGGAAGGAGCTCAATTTGTTTGGATGCAGGAATACAAAGATAACCACTAATGCCAAGAAATCTGCAAAGAGAAAATTAAAGGTCAGTATTTGTAAGAAGGTAATGTTTCAAATAAGTAATGTTTAAAATATAAATTTTAGGAAAAGGTCAAATATGTAATGGTAATCACTAAGATATGTTACCTGCTGTATAACAGATTTGTAAGAAAGTAATGTTTCAAATAAGTAATGTTTAAGATATAAATTTTAAGAAAAAATCAAATATGTAATGGTAATCACTAAGATATGTTACCTGCTGTATAACCGATTTGTGCCCGATTTGTGCCCGTCTTCTACAAGAAGAAGTATTTTAGAGCGTATCACTAGGCCGAAGAAGAAATCCCGTCTTCTACAAGAAGAAGGGAAGTATTTTAGAGCGTATAGCTAGGCCGAAGAAGAAGGGAATGGAAGGAAATGGCTAGGCCAGAGTAGAAGGGAATGGAGGGGCAGAGAGTTGAGACGCTGAGAAAAAAGGGAAAACACAATGGGAAAGCTAAGAGGAAAATGCAATGGAAAATCTAGGAGGAAACATAGGGTCGACTATCCTTGTCTCATGGAAATCATATCATGCTAACAATGTTCTACGTGTAAGTTAAAGGTTTTCTACAAGGATGTGATAAATATGGGTTAATATATGACTAGTTTTTGAGCAAACATTTAATGTTTTCAAGTAATGCTAGATTCATCTTTAGCATTACTTTGTTTGGTAAAAACAAAAAAAAAGACAAGCTTGCTTTTTAAATAACAATAACCTAAGATATCTTCTCGGTTCTTTGGGAAGAGGCCAAATAAATAATCAAACTGAAAAATTTAGGTTAAAGAACAACTTAAATTGTATGATTTTTAGAAAACTTTGTTTAAAACACTCAAAACTCATTGTTTTCTGTGACCAGTTAATAAGAATTTTGAAAATCGACTAATAATAGTCCCTAGCCTGAATCGAAGGGACTAATAAGTATGTTTATACTTGAAACATCTTTGTACTTAATGTGGAAAAATATATTTGTGATAAAATAGATCTACCGGTCTGAAGATGTAGTTTTAATTAGAAGACATTGACAAGTTCAAGACGATGAACCCTACACCGTGACCCATTCATGTCTCAATAAGATATCGTACTTCGTATATTATAGTAGATTGAAAAAGATTGAAAATAACTACTTACTTTGTCTCTTTGATTTCCGCGAACTGAAGGGTTTATTACAAGATAATCGAATAGGGAAAATGCAATTAAACTGATGCAAGGGGGGAAAGTTTGGCAACATGTCATCGATTAGGGGACATGTTTGCAGAGAGTGGAATCATATGTGTATCTAAGATGAGAAAGTGCATTGATCTTGTTGTGGTTGGAAATAATTTGTATAAATTTATTTCTCCTAGGGTTCCATAAACATTGAGAGAGTTAAAGAATTTAAAATCTCTTTTAATTCTTTAAATTAAAAATAAGGAATTAAGATGGAATCAATTTTGTGCATGGATTTCTATTTTTTACTTTGATAGGTTTTTAGGTTATTTGGTCGCACCTTTTATATTGAGGAAATTAATAGGACATTAATAAGCCTTCTAGATTTATAAGTTATCCCAAATCTAGAGTTAGGATTTAGATAACTTTACATGATTAGATTTCATATGAAAATAAATACATTAATGTTAATAATGTTACATAAATAGAATGCTAATTGATATTAATGAAATAATAAATATAATAGTTAAGAAAATAGTAAATTTAAATAATTGATATTGATGAAATAATAAATATAATAGTTGAGGAAATAGTGAATTTAAATTTTCATAATAGAAGAAATATACACTATTCAATTTTGATGAATAATTTATCCAGTGCCATTAAAATGTTTAAATACTTAATATTTAAAAACAACAACACTTCTTCTATAATATAGCATGTAATTAAAATATTAAAATTCATTAATATTTATTAAATGCTAACAAAACTTTTTTAATTTTAATATTATCAAAATGTTTAATTTAACATTATATTTTAATGTAGATTTATTTCAATTTTAATGTACATTAAAATATAATCTCAATGAATTAATGTTAATGCCAAGGATTATTTATGTTAGTAATAATTCTTGTGCTTACTCTGAGTTAAAATGTGTTTCATAGTTTTGATTATTGTCAAGATATTTACATTTGTGCAATAGGGGTTAGAAATGGCCCGAGTTAGGGAACCTGGAACCCTAGCCGCGCGCACAGGCAGCCTCGGCCCTCTCGGCGGCCAGGCTTAGCTTGCCCGACTTCTCCTCCTCCTGCTCCAGGTCGCTCACTGACAGCAGTGATTCCTCGGATTAGAGCGGCCCGTTTTGAAGGTCTGAAGGTCGCTTCCCCCTTCTCGGCGGCCCTAGTGCTCATAAAGTCGCGACTCGGCATCCTCAGACACGCAGGGGCGCGAGGACGTGTCCCAGATCGGGCTCTCTGCAACGCTTAGGGCACCCCAGCCATGGACGCTGGTGGGGGCGCCTCCTCTAACCCTCCCCCATTACCAGAACTGGAAGCATTCAGGAAGCTGGTCGCTGCAGCCTCCAAGAGACCACCGTCAGCAGTGCAGTAGAAATTTGTGAAGAAACTGGACAGCATTCCCAGTGTTGAACTGCCTTTGGAAGAAACTTGCAGAACGGCAGTGAACTTAGCAGACAGGGGACTTATTGGGCAATTTACCGGCCTCTGGCCCTCCCCCAAATCCGTTGACGCA
>ML782552.1:286109-303005 GCA_009831015.1 Picea engelmannii | reverse complement strand
ACAGATGCTGGAACACAGATGCTGGGATACAGAAGCTGAAACACAGTGCTGAAAGTGATGGATCTTATGCTGAAACACGGTGATGCAGCAGCTGAAATTAAGTGCTGTTACATATGCTGAAACACAGTGCTGGAACAGTTGCTAAAACACAGTTTGTTACATATGCTGAAACACAGTTTTGTCACATATGCTGAAACACAGTTATGTTAAAAATGCTGAAACACGGCGTTGGAACAGATGTTGAAACTCAGTGCAGGAAATTATGCTGAAACAGCAATGGATCTTATGCTGAAACACTTTGTAACTGAAATTGTGGCTCTGCCACCCCTTTAATAAAAATTATAACCGTTTTCGTTGAAAATATATATATATATATATAATCTCATATTCATTTATTAATTACGTGTGCCTCACTTGAATAGATTATTGAGGTTCCACAATTGATAAAGTTTAATAAATTTATAAAGTTTAATAGTTAATAAATTTTAATCAATTAATAAAACTTTTCAAAATTAATAAATTAATAAATTAATAAATTTGATAAAATTTAATAATTTATATTACAATAATTGATATTGATATTTAAGAAAAAACTTTTTAAATCAATATTGATGAAATAATAAATATAATGCTTTAGGAAATAGTGAATGTAAAAATTTCTATCTTTGTGATAAATAAAAATTTTGTAAATTTTTTTTTCAAAAAACTTTGCCAAATTAATAAATTAATAAAACTTTTCAAAATTAATAAATTAATAAATTAATAAAACTTTTCAAAATTAATAAATTTGATAAAATTTAATAATTTATATTACAATAATTGATATTGATATTTGAGGAAAAAACTTTTTAAATCAATATTGATGAAATAATAAATATAATGTTTTAGGAAATAGTGAATGTAAAAATTCCTATCTTTGTGACAAATAAAAATTTTGTAGATTTTTTTTTCAAAAAACTTTGCCAAATTTCCATTTCATAATGTGTTAACGTTGCATTGTGAAGAACATAATACGATGTTGCAATGTGATGAAACTTAACGTCGTAATGTGATGAACATAACCTCACATCACAATGTGAAGAAAATATCCCCATGTCGCATTTGAACATAACCTTTCACCAATATCACATTGTGATGGAATCCAACATAACCCCTCATTGCAATGTGACAAACATATCTTGCTATTGAAATATGACGAACATAACATGACAGCACAATCTGGGTTAAAACCCAATGTCGCAATGTGATGTATAAAACCCAACGTTGCAATGTGACATACAAATCCATATATTTCATTTTAAAAAACATAAGCCAATGTCACAATGACATGAACATATTTGACATATTAAAGTAAAAGTGGTGGACATATCCCAACATCACAACAAGATGATCATAATAATGTAACGAACAAAAGTCAACATCACAATGTCATGACCCTAATTGGTTGAACATACCGAATGTATTTATTTGACTGTAACATCCTGCTCTTGCGAGCACTTGTTATTGACTTATTCTTTGAGGACACTTGTGTGCAAGTGATCCGGTTTTAGTATATGGTTGTATGTTCTCTTATGGATTCTCATGATGATGTTGATGGATTATGATGTTATGTTATTTGATATCTATGTATTGACAGATGCTATTGACAAGGTTCCCCTGAGTGTGCAGGACACTTGACAGAGTGAGGATGCCAATGGCATAAATGGACCTCCTTGGACTCCAAATCGAGTCATGGAGTGGACTGTATTGGTTTGAGTATTTTTATTTATGCATATGTGACCTACGATCGGGTATATTATGATGTTGTTTATGGATCGTTGACAATGTTTCGTTGATGGATGCAGGCTGACGATTGTTTGCTAATAAGACTCACATAAGGAGTAAAGGGGCCATGAACAACAACCAGATATTGAGGGAGAGGTGTGACAACATCTGTATCATAGCCTACTAGCACTCCCACCTTGGCTCAAATTGTAGGTTAATAATTACCTAGTTCGAGAGATCCACGATGCCATGAGGGCAGATTGAGACAGTCACTCATGAAGATTCTAAGGGGCGCGCAATAAGGCAGGGTCTTTATTCCTTATAGGCCCTTATTCTCTCACAAGGTCGCCTAGATGGAGTATTGACTCTAAGGGTTGGACAGATGCCAAAACCAGTCAAAGACGAGTGGCACCCTTGGAGCACATAGTGTGTCTTGAAGGGCATGTTGCATAATTAAAATTTGAATCAAAGACGAGTGGCACCCTTGAAGCATTGAGTGCGTCTTGAAGGGAATGCCATGAAATTTTAAAAAAAATGAGTCAAAGAATCTAGGTGGCCTAGAAAACTTTGAGCGAATGTTAAACCTGGTAAAATATTGAGCACCTGCCACATTAATTAATTGATTCATAAATCAACTAAAGAATGAATTTGTTAAGCATAATCTCTAAGGGTCTAAGCTCGTGCAAATAGAAATGTGACTAAGCCTAAGTCTAAGATTAGTGAGAAGATTAAAAATTTAAATTCATAAATTAAATAATGAGGGGTGAATTAAATCCATTTAATAAATCAATAAAAAAATAAAATAAAAAATAAAACAAATCTAAAGAGTGATTTAATACACCTTGTGCAAATAAATACCAAATTAGAAATTAAAACAAGAAAGGAATAAACCATACAAGAAGGGATAAGCATAGAAAGGTATCTAAAGTCTCGTCTAACTAGAGAAATTCCTATTTCAACTCAACTTTGTTTTAGAAAGGCGTCAATCATAAATGGGAAACAAAGGGAATAAAGGGACCACTAGGAGTGATTTTAGGAGCGCCTTTAAGATGGGTGAGGGATTTTGGCGTTTAACTAAATTAAATGGCGGATTTATTAGTGCATCTAAGGGAACGGTTGATAAGTGTATGGGGGAAATAATTCCTAATTAAATTATTAACAAAAACGAATTAAATGTGCAAATGGCAAGTTGTCACTAAGAAAAATTCTATGAAACAAAGGGTTGAGAAGAGGAATGAGAGAGACTGGTTATGAGTAAGGTTATGATGCATAAATTATGACTGGTTTTACTTGTGAGAGTTGGGATACCCAATGTGAGAGAGAGAGAGAGAGAGAGAGAGAGAGAGAGAGAGAGAGAGAGGTGGCTCTACCTTATGAGGCGAGTTGGGAGCTAGAGTATTCTGGTTGTGTTTGTGCATGGCCCCTTTGCGACTTGGGGGGATAAGGGGGAAGAAGAGTACCCCTAGTGTTGGCTCGGAGGTACCGGTGAAGTCTTTACGATTAGTAAGCGGATGAAGGAAGGGAACACCCATCACCAAGGATCGTAATCAAGCCTATCTTCGTCGGTCACAATATTTCATTTGAGTTGCAATGTACTACGTCTTTATTGTTTTTTCATTTGAAGTTGCAATGCATTGAGTGTTTATTGTATATATATTTTTGGGGTATTCTTAGCATTTGTATTGCGTACAATCTCTGTGTTTTTAGCTGCACAGTTTCCCAACGATTTTTGTTACCTTTGCCCAATGATCTTGTTGATTTCTTCCCAACGATTGGGTCTCTTTAAACCTCTGTGATTTCCTTATTACCCAGCGATTGTCTCCATTTCTCATTGATTAATTTATTTTTACTTGTTACCCAGCGATTGTATCCATTGCTCATTGATTTTATTTTTAACTTGTTACCCAACAATTGTATCTAATTCTCATCGATTATTTTTAACTTGTTACCCAACGATTGTATCCATTGCTCATCGATTATTTTTAACGTGTTACCCAACGATTGTATCCATTGCTCATCGATTATTTTTAACTTGTTACTCATCGATTGTATCCATTGCTCATCGATTATTTTTAACTTGTTACCTAGCGATTGTTTCTAATGCTCATCGATTATTTTTAACCCTTGTTACACAATGAATAGTCTCCAATTTGCTCAGCGTTTTGACTGTAAACCATTCTGCGATTTCCATGACCCTCAGCGTGTTTTGCTGGTAATCTTCTCTGCGATTGCCTTAAATAATCAATGTATTTTTTTTGTATTCTTCTCTGTGAATTTACTTGGATTTCTCCCAATAATTTTACCACTTACACTCAACGATTTTACCACTATCTACATTGTGATTTTACTTGGATTTATCCCAGTGTTTTTACCTCTTTACTTAGTGATTTGTATGGGTACAATATGCCAGTGTTTTTCCTTTCCAGATCTTTGTTTTTGGCATGCAATCTCTACGATTCCAGTCATACCCTCAACCTTTTTCTCATAGTCATACTCCGTGCCCTTGCGCTAAGTTCCTAAACATTTTTTTCTAAACCAGTGGAGTGATTATTGCTGGGACTTAGCCAACGTCCCCACATTCCTTCTTTGCACCCTGGGCAGTAAAGCCTCTCTGCGATTTTATGGGATTCGTTCTGCAAAGTTGTTGGGGCCTTTACTCCATTTTCTGGCAGTTACCAATTCTTTAATTCTAATTCCCTAAATGGTTTGGTATTTTACACTTCCTATTCTAACCTGGTCGTTGTCTTTTGGCTTGGGTTAATCATGCAATGCTGAAATTGGTCAAGGTACTTACCTTCCTCTTTTAGCATCTAGGTTGTAATTGATTTATTGCTATCTATTTCCTTACTGAAAGAATTATAATTGCATTGAAGGAGTTTAATTAATTAAAATCACCTTGTCACGAACTCCCCATAACTATTATTCCTCGAATCTAGTAGAGCACACTAAATTCCAGACTATTGGAAATTGCAGATACAATGCTCTCAAAAATTTTCTTTTAATACATTCAAGTTCCAAGAATGTATCCTTGCATGCTACTTAAACGATGGTCTTCAACTATATCCATGAGCTAGATACGGTGATGGGGCAATAATTGACTGGAAATTTATTATTGATAATAATCACTTGTGCAAGTAGTTAATAATACATATATGTTACAAAATTATACATCAAGGAACTATGGTGTTGCTCTTATGGATTCTCCTTCCTTATGTGTAGTTGATCATCTAGTATTAAATTAATGCACATACATTGAATGTGTCCTTAAATTAATGCATGTAAATTGAAAGTGTCCTTAAATTAATGCACGTAAATTGAATGTGTCCTTGAATTAATGTATGTAAATTGAATGCGTCCATGAATTAATGCATGTAATTTAATGCATCTGGAATTTAATGATGATATGATGATTTATGTAAATAGTTGATGTATGATCAATGGAGTACTTGAATTTGTTGTGGCATGAATAAATGGATAGTTAGTCTTGCGCAATGAATATTTAATGTTGATGAATGATTAAGTTAATAATTTGATTGTGCACATTGAATAATGTCACACATGTTTAATTAAGTGGTTAGATTTATCGTGCAGCATGAAATCATTGTGGATAAATGGATGATTCAGTAATTAAAATTACTCTTTCACCTCTAACTATGTAAATTTATGATTCCTTTAGAATTCGTTTACTCTTTGCGCCTTGGAATAATGTTAATGAATAAGGGATGGAGTGATTAGATTTCCTTGCGCCAGGTATCAAATGTTGTTGCACGATCAGTTATGTATTTGCTTAGTCTTGCGTCTTGAAGTTAATGCTGATGTATGATGAGTTAAGAAATTAGAATTTCTTGCACACCATGAAATTAAAGTTGATGATTTATCTCACGCCTTGATTAATTATTGTTTAAGATTGATGGATTACCTAGTTGATTGTCCACTTGATTGTGTTAGTGGGATGTAGAAACCTCCTTGTTACTCATAACATTCGCTAGCCCTGAGACCTTAAATGGTCAAAATCAATCGGATGAATCCTGGGCTTGAGCACTGCTTATGTGTCTTGGAGGTCCTAACCTTATAGGGTAGGTTGGGCGGGTAGTATTTTTTTGTCATCTTTATGTTATCTTATTATTATCGTTATGTTATATCATGTTATCCTTGTGTTATCTGATGATTATCTTATGTGATGAGTTGAGTGATTAAAAGTATTGATGATTCCAGTTGATCGTGATGAGTTGATCTTGCATCACCATTTAGGATGCTTGTTGATTATGTGTCATTATCTAACATGATGATGTGTTGATTTTGTGTCGTTACTAATTATATTGATGTGTTGGTTGCGACGTTATTTGATTTCGACGATGAGTCACTTGTAATTCTTTTAATTATGATGTCATTTGATTATGCACTGTTGAATTATTTGTTGACGCTATTTTCCTAATGCAAAAAAAACCAAAATTACCTATTGTGCTTCACTTTTCCTAGTCATAACGGATGGGGTGTTACATATGGTATAAGAGCGGGTTCAACCCCGTGAATTGGGATCGTTACGCCTTCCATTGTATTAAACACTTGATTAATAATTTATCACTAATTAAATTGAATTGTGTCCCTGTAGGTAATCATGGTTAGAGGACACCACTGAGGTAGACGACGTGGTACTAAGAGAGGAGATGTGACGCCTCTAGTAGCATCCATGCCAGAGGGGTCTAACCCCCAAGGAGAAGATTTTTGTGGGGGATGTGGTAGGGTTGATGAGCTCCTTTCAAAGGATGTGAGAGGCCTTGATTAACCGTCTAGATAGAGATGAGGCCAGGGCAACTGTACCCCCTGATGGTCCATAACGCACCCCAGTTGGTACTAGTAACATTCACAGAGAACTCAAGAAGTTCAAGTTTCCTGATTTCTTGGGTGCCACAGAGGGCGCAGCCGCTGAGGCATGGTTTATGAACATCACACTTTGTGACTACACCTCCAACATGAAAGTCCGCATGGAGGTCTTTCAACTTAAGGGGAGCACTCTTTTATGGTGGAAGACACTCCTACCACAACTAAACATGGTCGTTGAATACATGTCATGGGAACTATTCGAGGAGCGGTTTCGAGAGAGGTATTTGTTAGAGGAATTCACTGAGCACCAGCTCAACCAGTTCAATTCCTTATGACACGGTGGTTGTATGGTGTCCGAGTATGAGGCCCGATTCATGGAGATTCTTAGGTATGCTCCACATATGAACATCGAGAAGCTCAAGGTCAACAATTTTGTGTTTGACCTTAACATCAACATTCCTATGAAGGTGAGGATCCTAATGCCTTAGACGTTGCATGATGCAGTCCAAAAATCCCTCATAGCTGAGGAAGAACTGATCAATGGGAGTCAGAGAAGGAATCCTGGGAGAATGACAAGACATACGACATCTGGTGGGAAACAACATCAGACACCAGCTAGACATTCATTAGGGTTTCGAGGTACTCCGAGAGGATCCACATCATGACACCATGACGATCGGTGCCTCAGCAGCGGACTCCCTAGAGAGGACCACAACACCAACAACAACGTTGTCTAGAACAACATCGGTTTAGGCCTATTCAGCAGAACAAACCGGGGTTTCAGGTTGGAGGGCCAACAACTTCTACTTCGGGGACCAGGAGTACAGGACCGAAGACCAGATGCTGGACATGTGGAGAGCCACATTACCAGCGTAATTGTCCAGTTGAGAGGGCCAGAGAATCCGGGTCAATGACACACACTACAATAGGATATTTGGGCAAGACTCATCGGATTCATGTAGTGGTGAATTTCCGCCAGGTCGAGCACTAGTCTACTGTGCTCAAAATGTCAGGTACCATCGCTGATGAGACCTTTATTATTTTGATAGATCCCGGTGCCATAGAGAGATTTATTTCTGGTGCAGTGCTAAAATGAAATTAATTAAAGGCAGTTGAACATGGTGATTTTAGGTACATGGAAATGGCTTCGGGTGCCAAGCATAAGGTCAGAGGAAAGGTTACAGACTGTAGCCTCAACCTGAGAGATTTTGTAACAAAGGCCAACCTGTATGTCACGATATTAGAATCTTATGATGTCATGATCGGTATGGGCTGGTTGGAATTGCATGATGCGATACTCAACTTTAAGACAAAACGATTGAGTTTGACCGATGATGAGGGACATAGATGAGTGATTGTAGGAAGAAACCATGGAGTTTCTCTAAGGTTCATTTCTTCCCTACATCTACGGAAGAGCATGCGCAAAGGATGCAATCTATATGAAATCTTAGTGCTAAATGTGATCCAAAAAGGATCCAGAGAAGACTAAGAACAAATCAAAACTTATAGAGGAAACTAAGGATGCTCAGAATAGCTTCAATAGACAACAAAAGGGGAAAAATTTAGAGTTCCCAAAACTCAGTTAAAATGGCATGATCATGAAGAGCGCTTCACAATATTTCCAACGACACAAACGTCTCACCAAACGGAGTTACGGATGAAAAGATATAAGCGGTCAAAGTTTTGGTCAACCTAGCCCAGTGAGCAGGGATGAGTTAACATCCGTACTGTTGACATAAACATTAGTACGGATGATGTCAGCATCTGTACAGCCTACGTGGAAAGTGTATAGGGTGACACATGTCATGATGACATCAGCATGACATCAACATGCCATGTGGAAACACTAGAGGCTACCACATGTCACTCAAATTTGGACTTTTTAGGTCACCACGTGGACCAGTAAAAAAGTGCCACTTGGCACCCCCAGGTGACACCACGTGGCACCACCTAGGAGGTGCCACATGTCCCGAGGTGATGTGGAGGTGACGTAGAGGTGATGTGAGGACACAGGTTGACAAATCAACGGATGTCAAGTGGCCCAATAGGATGGCGCCACATGGCACCCCTGAAATGCACAAGGAGGCTTCATGACCAAATAATTAAAAAATATATAATAACAGAACTCCACCAAATATGGCGACAATTTCGCTATATATGGCATGTCCACCATAATAAGTAACCACCAACTGTGCACCATAAATAGCAAGAATATCTTCCATATTTAACAGTCGCCTGCCAAATCGCTCGCCAGTTTAGCAGAGCATGCCAAATATGGTGGAAGTCATATGTTAAAACAAAGCAGAGTCCATGAGATTCTATCACGAGACCTCTGATGAAAAAACTCTAAATTTAGCTCTGCCCACCAATGCACCAAACCACTTCTTTATTGCATAACTGTCGAAAATTTGTATAAGAAGGGGCCTTTCGCCAGAGTTTGGGACAGAGAACAAGAGAGATGATACCAAGCACATCCATATGGTATAGATTTGGTTGCACTTTTCAAGAATTGGCATGGATTTAGAGATCTTTCCAGTCATTTATTACAGGAGCAGTGGCATGCAAATTGAGGTAAGGGTGTCTCTTGGGCCAAAAAGTGTCAGACTTAGATCGAGGCATGAAGATAGTCATTTTTAAGTAAACATACGCCACAAACCCATTGGTGGTGTTAGTTTTCTGATATGAGCAAATATTTTGTAGCTTAACTCCATAATGAGGTATACTTATGTATTTTGCCCAATTCTTTTGTGGAGTTAATAAAAATACCTACCCATTTGAGAGCAGGGCCTAGAGACGTAGTCCACTAGGGACAAACTCTGTTATCAATTTATTTGTGTTCATATTGCATGATTATTTCTCTTCCCTTTTGAGCTTTTCCTTCTTTATGGTGTACTTTTGTTTATTCTCATTTAATACAGTTCTTTAACAAGTCACCTAATGAAAAGATCCTGGATCATGTTGGTATCAGAGCAGTCATCTTTGACTTGAATTGTTGAGTATGAATGATTACTAAGGCCAACCATAAGAAGGGTGAAGGAACTCTTAATACTTTCAATCCCGAAGTTGGCCGTGCATCCCGAAGGAAGAAGATGGTAGAAGAGGAAAAGCATGATGAACAGGAGAAAAAAATTCCCATGGTATTTTATCGCATGTCAGAAATGGCCGAATGAATCCATGGATATTACGAGAAGAAGATGAAGAAGAAAGGGAAGAAAAAGGAAGCACCACCAGATGATGATGCTTTGGTAAACCAAGGGGCTGGAGGAGATCCTCCTGAGCCTCCATCTTCACCTTCAAGTTCTAGTTCTTCTTCCTCTGAGCATTCTCATCACTCTCAACATTCTAACCATAAAACCTCTTTTAAGAAATCATTATTAACCTATGTTTAATGGAGATGATAATCCTGAAAACTAGATAATTGGATCCTACAGGTTGAAGTATATTTCTATGTTCACAAAATTGACGAAGAGGAAGTTAAAGTGCAACTGACTCTTCGGCTAGAAGGCACTGCTCTCGTATGGTGGGAGAGAAATATACAAGACAAAACTAAGTGTAGTAATATTCTTTCCTCATGGTCGAAATTTAAAACAAAGTTAAGGAGGCAGTTCTATCCATTAGGGTATTTACATAACGAAATGATGGAATGGAAAAATTTGAGACAGATTAAAAGTCAGACTATACAAAGTTTCACATAAGAATTTAGGAAGAAATCCCTAGCATTGAATATTCCTTTCGATTCTTATGAAACTTTGATGAAGTATATTGCTGCACTTCATAGTTATATTCGTCATACTTTACTCTTGTTTAACCCCACTAGTCTTGACGAAGTTTGTGTGCAAGCCACTCACATTGAGAACATGGGGAAACATGTTCAAGAAGATCCCATGAAGAAACCTTCCAATTTACCACAAAAGACTTTCAAGAAGTTCAAAAGGAAGGACAAGAAGACCACTACAGTAACAAGAGAAGGAGGAAAACCATCTTGCACTCATTGCAAGAGGAGAGGTCATGATGAAGAACACTATTGGAAACTGCATCCAGAAAAGAAACCAAAACAGTTTAGTAGAAAGGGGAAGATAAATAATGTTTCTATAGTGCAACAAGATCTTGGTTCCAAATCAGGAGATGAAGGAAATATCATAATGTCTGGAGTACAAGGTAAAGATTCTATCCATGCTAGTTCAAGTTCCAACGATGAATCTCATATTGATGAATGAAAGAGGAATGTGTTATTTCATATATGAGTTGTATCTAAACATATGAATATAGATACATTATTTGATCCGGGTTCCCAAGTAAACTTAATATCTAAATATGGTTTAAACACACCAAGTAAAAACGATTTTCTAAAAGATTCAACTCCCAGCCTCCACTCTAAGTGGAGAAGGAAGAGGTGGTGTTTTCCTTGTAGTGCACTTTGGAAGTAGTAAGGCAATGTTAACTTCTATCACACCCTCTTTGAGTAGGCCTAATGATTGATAATATGTGTTTCCTCCTTAGGTAATGGGTTTGAATTCAAAGAGGATAGGGTATAAAACCTCTAGAATGTGAGTTCAAGTGTAGTTCAATGGAGATGTTATTGTCTTCCATGCAAGCCTTTTGCATTACTAGAGAGAGTTGTAGAAACAATGTGGAGCACTTTTCTTCTCACCCTGTTCCTCTCTTGCTCTCCAAATCCATCGACATTCTCTTTTCCCATTTATTCTTTGCAACTTTGGAGGGTGGAGCATTGAGTTCTCACAAAATTCCTCGCACCAACATGGAATACTGTGACTATTGATGCACTTTAGGATGGGAGAGATAATTACTGAACTTCATAGATGGATGTGACAGTGCTTGAGAGAAATTGTAGAGGTTCAAGGAAACATCAGAATGGATTATATGGAAGTTGAGAGGTAGAAGACCCAGTTTGAAGAGAAGGTCAAACAAGCCAATCCAACTCATGATAAATTCACTATGGAATCATGCAAACACATTATGGAGCCGAATTATTGAGAGTTGGAATACAAGCGATCTAGGTCTATCCTTTAGATGGAATACTTGGATTTGGAGGCATGTGTCCTTGTGAATCAAGATCTTCTGTCCATGTGTCCCTTTGGAATATTCTTATAAGCATTCCAAGAATGTAAACGAATATCAATACACAACTATTTTATAAAAATAACATGTTACCTTTGCAATCTGCCTTGCTAGACCCTATTTATTGTCTTCAAAAAATGTTAATTATTTTTTTAAAAATAAGCTTAAAAGCCGAAGTTTTAATTGTTTATCTAAAGTTGAGATAAAATAAGATTTAAGAAATACTTTTATTTAATTTCATAAACATGATTTGAAGGCATTATTATGCCATATATATGATATATATTTTGATAAAAACAGAACTATACCACTTTGCATAACCAACTTCTCATTCGTACAAAGTCAAACTTAGTATACGTTGATTTATTATCAATAGAAAAATTAATAATCACCATTCAACAATAAAAGAATTATTATTTGTTTGTTAAATATTTTGTTAATATTTTTTTTTTTTTGCATTTTTTTATATTCTTTGTAAATTTGTTAGCACAAATTGTGATGTATAATTTGACAAGGATATCAACTGAGACACGTAATAACGACAATTAAAGTGAGAAATCAACCTAAAACCTTTTTACATGAAATTCAAAGAACTCAACCACTCAAACTAGTTAGACTAACTTTTAATCTAATATATGAAACTATTACTCGTATTAAACTTGATAATAGAAAAATTTATAATCAACTTAGCCTAAGTTTTAAATTTAAATACCAGTAATGAGGTACAACTCCGAGCCTAAGAATAAAAACATGTTTCCTTATTAAAAATTACATGCTACATTAAAATAAGGCTATCTCATCTATATACATCCGTTCAGTGGATCCTGCTCTCCATTCTACAATTTTTTCTTCCAAAATCATGTTTTTAAAAATTGGAAAATTTTCTTGATTGTGTTTGATTGTTTTCAGATTATGTGTTTACAAACTCGAAATATTGAGCTTGCTAACATGGATTCAAATATCATGAACGTCAAGGACTATCTAAATTATTATAACCTGCATTCATCTCATGTTGGTACTTTCCTACTATGTTTGTATCTGTCTTAGGGATGGTAGTTGTTTTTTCCATACTTTAGGCATGCCAGAGATAGAATTCGAATTCCTAGGAAAAAATATCTCCCAAACTGTAACATATATGTACAATAAATATATAAAGGAATGAACCCATGAATGAAGAATAGGTATACATGACATGAAATCCTATGAATAATAAATGATAGTGTGGTTTCATTTATCATGGTAAAGACTTTCCTGCAGTGGCCTTTCAACACATGTCGAGTGTTATGTTTGGAGAGTTGTTGAAATTTGATTTCAAAGAGCCGAAGAAGCCATTGCTTCCCACAACAATCAGGAACAAAGATTTCGGTGCATGCATTGCATCATTTTTTGTATGAAGCCGCACCATGATGTTCCCATACTTTATTGTTAAGTATTCAATTTGCTTCTTCAATAAATGGTTTTGAACCTTAAATTTTAGTTTTAAATGACAGTAAAAAATGTTGAGAAAGAAACAAAGCAACCTAACTATGAGCATTTATAATTCTTGAGATTGCCAACACAACTAATTGAATTCAAATTGAGATCAATAGATTAAACCTCTACCAAACAATAAGGAAAAGATCAAACTCTAGATTCCGAGGTAATTATTTTCTCCCAAAATCGACCTCAATTTGCTCGGAAATGAAGGAAAATAGAATTATTTTCTCCTTTTTTAGGGGGTGGGGGGTGGGTGAAAATGTTATTTGAACATGGATGAAATATTTGAAAATAATTAATCACCTCAACTGGTTTGTTTGAAAGAAATCAATCCCCTCAAGCCAATTTAATGTTTGAAGGATAGAAATGTTAGCACTCAATTTTAAGTTCTTAGTCAAATACACAAAATCTCAATTTTTGTTCATAGCAGTTACGTTACTTTCTGAGATTTGTTTTATTTCGATGCTCCTTCTAGGATGTTGTCATGACGTAATCACTTGGCTTGTGAATGCAAGGGAGAATTCATTAAACTATAATGATTAGAGGCAAGTATTTCAATTGTGAAGGACAATGTTTGACATGTTGAGGCTTATGCTATATGCGGAGGAGTGTTTTCTTGTTGTTGTAGGATATTTTCTAGAATAGGGAGTTTCCATGACCCATAGATATAGTATGGGCCAGGTGACTACATAAAATGAGGGAAAGAAAGTTGTGCGACCTGGCCTGGCTCTGTGATAACTCGCTCGGATGGAAAGTAGCATATATAAAGAAATAGCCAAGGGTAGCTGGAGAGACAGGACCTCTATCGATAAATCCAGTACCAACACCAACAATAGTAGATCTCATAGACACATAGCTCAAAAAAACAACATCATGCATTCTTACGAATACAATTTAGTTCATCAATTAGAAATCATACTTCTCTTAGTGTGTTTCTTGTACAAGTTGTGATAACCACATTCTCTACAATAAATCACATCAAACAATATTTAGTGAATTCTTAGGTCCAAGGTTTGTGATATCATACAAGTGTATGACGAAGCCTGGTTTAGAAACAACAAAACACAATTAATTAAATCACTTATGATAACATAAAAAAGAATAATCCATATAACATTTTCAACAATAAAAGTAAAGATACTTCCATCAATAGATGTAACATATATTTTATGATATTAAACTAGTTAACCTATTTTTGGGAGCCTTACCAACGAAATCTTATGTGTCAATATCTTCTTTGAGAAAACCCAACCCATCAGAACCACCCATCGGGAGGGACATGTGGAAAAGGATCAACATTTCGCTGACTCATGACTCTAGGAAGTCAAAGGGCATATTCATGGAACTAGTGAAACACAAAATAGAGAAAAGATCCTAGCTGCTGACTGAGGAGAGATCTGGACCATTGATTGTTTAGGGAGAGTTTTCGGCATTTAGGGGATCGAGAGAATAGAGGAGAAAATTCTTTCAACTTCGTGATACGTGAAGTCCCGATATGCAAAATGCCGATTTAATCCAGATTGTTGGATAGGGAGACCTGTGAACCGTCGATCTAGTGCGGTCACGGTTTCAGAGATTTGGTCATTGGGGAAAAGGAAGTGAAGAATTTCCCAAAGTAGCGAAAGGTGAATTTCCGAATTAATATATACTGTTGGTTAGTGGAGGATATGGAGTCGTCGGACACTAGTACATATGACCAAATTTGCGACAGTTTTTCGTTGCTATTGCCACACTTATCCGTCACAATTTACACGAAAGCCAAGACTTTTTTTCGTCGCTATATCCACGAACCAGGTGTTCATGGAAACAACAACGAAATTATCTTGCCATGTGTCATCACCATCAAGGTAGGTTAAGCTTATGCATCATTGCAATTACGACGAAACTTTGTGGCAATTACGACGGAAAAACGTGGCAATGTAAAAAGTTTGTGGAACGTTGCGACGAAAAAGCGTCGCAATAGCGACAAAAATTTATGCCAAGACAAAAAATTACGATGCAGATGTTGTATGTGCGATGCGAAACCATGGCAAATTGCGACAAACTTTCGTCGCTATAGCGACGAAAGTTCAAAATAAAAAATTGGCTTCCGACGAACTATCGTCGATATTGCGACGTGTCGTTTAAATTAAAAAAAAACAAATTACACAAGATATGTAATATGGTATACCATATTACAATGTAATATGGTAATTCCATATTACAATGTAATATGGTAATGCCATATTACAATGTAATATGGGATTACCATATTACATTGTAATATGGTAATGCCATATTACAATGTAATATGGGATTACCATATTACATTGTAATATGGTAATGCCGTATTACAATGTAATATGGTAATGCCATATTACAATGTAATATGGTATTACCATATTTCATTAGGGACAATAGCAAATAGGCTTGAGTTTTTTATGATGCTACCCCTTAAAACATTGTTTGTCCATATACAACCAAAGTCAGTCACCAATTTGAAACTAGACAAAGCCTTGATGGTGATTCTAGAGGGATTTATAATGAGCTAGGGAGGATTGAAGGGCATTAGTAACCAAATAATGAATGCTAGATAAGTTATGAACATATGAGATTCTATACATTTTACCTCACCTTATAAGAACTTCTATCCATAAGATGCAAATAATAGCAAGATGAAAAGAATGAGAAATGCAAGAAATTATATAGGGGTAATATGAGGGTCTTTGCAATGTACAAAAGATACATTGTTGTTGTGAGGGAATACTCCATCAACTAGGCCTATATATCCCATGAAGTACATGTGAAGACCCCTATGCCTTGAGAATTAGTGTAAGGTAAAACTACAAGGTGTTCCATGTGGATTAGTGTAATGTTAGGCAAGTAAATTAGTGTAATGTTAGGCAAATTAGGATATTAGAGATGAGAAATTTCTAATTACTATATTAATGGAACAATAACTAGAACATGTAAGTAAACCATGAGTGAGTCTAACAATAATAATATCTCAACTATAAAATCATTGATAAGAGTAAGAGTGACAAGGAGATACTTGCACTTACTTATACATGAGGTAGGATGGTGTAGGAACATGTTTAGCTAGATACCTGCATCACAGAGGTTGGCATCTTACCACAAGTGAGGTAGGATTAGCAACATGATCTCTTATGGAAAGGATGGAGGATAGATGAAAAGGTAAATATGGGAGGTTGTGGTGTTAAGGTAGTTCTAACAAAAGAAAGAGAAAGAAGTTGATGACACTGGCATGACATTGGAAAAAGGCGTGAGTTTACATAAACCGGCTAAGAGTGAACATGAGCGAGAGAGGAAACACACTCTAATACAGGGTTATCAAAAGAATAAATGTAACATATGGGAACTTGGAGTTAAGGTGAACGTAACAAATGACATTCATTGTTCTAGGATTTATGTAGTCATTAAGGTGCCATACACTAGTGAAGGAAATAGCATGAGTCGCATGTGACATACGATAATCCGGAGAGTGTGAGCATAATAGGCATCATAAACTAGTAATATAGAGTCATCAAAAGAAAAAAAACAACACATGATAGCCTATATCTAGTGCAAGAATGAGAGGTGGCATACATCAATGGGGTATTTTATGCAAGCATAGGAGGCGACATGCATCAACCTAAGTTCAATGCAAGCGTAGAGGTGAAAAATACCAATGGTACCAGTGGAGGAGAGAGGATCAAAGGAAAATATGATGTCACCATTGGGAGGGGCTCCATAGTTGCAAGCTATGGAATGTGA
>ML782552.1:236189-252198 GCA_009831015.1 Picea engelmannii | reverse complement strand
TCTCTACTACATCCCAAACATCAACACCTAAGGCCATTAGGTATGTTCTCATTCTAACCTTCCAAAAGGCAAAATTTGTTCCATCAAACAGAGGAGGCTTACTGGTTGAAGTCCCTTCATGACTTGTCATGTTTAAGCTTACATATCTACCTTTAAATAAAAGGAACCGGCTCTAATACCAATTGTTGAAATTACTAAGACAATTGAGACAGGGGGGTGAATCAGTTGTTACTGTGCTTAAACAATATTAAGTCTATTAAACCATTTTTAATCTTTCATCAAGTGACCATCAATATTATACATCATATAAACAACATAAATAATGAGCATCAATCACACATAAGATATACACAGAGACATATTTTCATGAGGAAACCCATAAAGGGAGAAAACCTCTTCTTCTTCGAAATGATAGGAAGTATTTTAAGTTATGTACATCATCTATGTTTGAGTACCAACTAAAAGTGAGGCTACTACCTCTGTTTTACAAGCTCCAACTTGTTGAGAGCACCAACTCTCTGGTTTCCCTAGCACCCACTAGAAGGAAGCACCAACTCCCTGAGTGTTCTTGCACCAACTGGATGGAAGCACCTACTTCCACTTATACAAGCACCAACTTGCATATATAAAACTCTATGTTTTCCCAAGCACCACCCTGCCACCCTGGTTTTCTAGCTATAACTAGATGGAAAATACAACTTCCAATATTCAAGCACCAACTTGAATATTAGAGCACAACAGTCCTCCCTAGCTCCACCCTTCCTCCTTGATTATGCATAATTGATTGACAAACAAACAATATAGGTAATTCAATTCTTACCCCTTATTCATTGTTCTACAATTCTTCTCTGGTTCAAAAACCATTATGTAGTTCTGCTCTGCTACATGCTATTCTGCTATTCTTCTCTTCCTTATGTCTGTTCGGCGATTGTTACTCATCTCTAAGTTTTATCTCATGCTCTGCATTCTTTCATTTTACCCTTCTTAAGTTCATCTCATTGTTTCGGTTAGAACAACCAACCTTCCACAGTCACTTCATCTCACCTTTTATTCACACACGCCTCATCAGTTACACCTCGAATCTCCTTGGGAAAAAAAACGCCTCAGTAATTGAATCACCAACCGATCAAGAATCATGAATCAATTTTGCTAACTGAATCATAACTGAACAGTTAATCATAAAGATCAACAGTAGCCCTTTGATCAGGTGCTAAAATAACCAGCACCATTGGATTAAATTGGCAGGGTCTTGCATTTATCCCATATGCCCACTGGCTATGACCATGGGCCTAATCAAGATTCGTTTCACATTTTGCATTTTGACAATCTTGTGTCGAAGGGTCTCGACGCTCCAAGTCGTGATTGCTGAAACTCCAAGATGGAGCTTAGCACCAATAGCTTCTTCCCCTCACGTGACCACCGGCGGTGACCACAAGCTGCTCCAAAAGGTGCTTCGTATTTCGTGAACTTATGAAATTCATCGAGCCTGATCAACGGTCGATATCTCCAATGATCCGACAATCCAGATGTCATTTCGATCTTGCATATCGTGGTTCCTGTGATGAAGGGTCTCAATAATCCAAGTCACAATCGCTGAAACTATGAGATGGAGCTTAACACCGCTAGCTTCTTCCCCTCACGTGACCACCGGCGGTGACCACAGGTTGTGCCAAAAGGTGCTTCGTATTTCGCAAACATATGAACTTCATCGAGCTTGATCAATGGTCAAGATCTCCAATGATACGATGGTCCAGATCTCATCGTGATCTCGCAACTTCACGGGCCTTCGTCATGCCTGATCAACGGTCCATGATCTCGATGATTCGACAGTCCATATCTTTTTGTGATATCGCATATCAAAATTTCCCACACCATGCTCCGTTGAATCCTCTAATGTGTAAGTCAGTGAAATTCCAATTGCTTGCCACGTGTCCTATGACTCCAACGGTCAGGATTGTTATTGAGATTTCACATATCGCAAGTTTGAACCTATTTCCTTTGGATTTCTCGACCTGCGAAACTCTGAAACGAAACCTTTGTCGTGCTTTGACTGTTTTCCTCCTTTTGAGCTTACACTGTTGATCTTGCCATTATCGCTACGCTACTGATCGTTCTGATCTTCGCCATCAATGACAAACATGCATACTCTGCCTCTGTCTAAAAACATGCCAACAAAAGTTACAACAACTACAAACTAAACTTAATCACTACATCTAGAATTGGGTGTGATTATAAAAAATTTAGAGAAACAACATCACATATCAGAAAAGGGTATGTGGATTTTATTGGAAAGTTGAAACAAATATACTTTATTTATATTGGAAGACTATGGTATATAATCATAAGTTCATTTGTTAAAGGTTCTTAGTCATAAGCCAAGAAAGTTAAAGGTGGCTAACCATAAGCTAAGATGGTGGAAGGTGGTTAGTTAAAAGTGATTGTTATGTGCCTAATCACGACATAGATAACATCTTTATAATATTGTCATATGTGTACATATGTTTTATTTATATAATAACAACATATATACCTAACATAAGTTTAGGGTTAGTGTTTGTGTATCTTATTGTTATAAACATGAGTTTCCTCCCTATCTTATATATACCATAACTTATCATTTATCAATAAAACAATCAACTTCAAGATTCTATTCATGGAGATTTCTTCCTTCATTTAATTGAATTAGTAAATGCTAGCCAACCATTAGGTGTGCAAGTATCCCAACCATTATTGTCACTGTTATATTATTTTCAATTTATGCAAGTGTGATCCCTTTTGGGTACTAGGGATGTAACAAGTGGTATCAAAGCTTCAATCAAGCTTTGTTGGTGTTTTTTGGTTAGGTCTTAAAAATAAAAGAGAGAAGAAAATGGCAATCAATTACTATCATTTCACCGATCAGGGTTGAGTTTCAAGAGCAATTCCATATCTTTATCAATGAAAAGAGAGAGAGATTATACCTACAATTGAAGGGAAAAGGGTATGTGGATTCCATAAGCCTAGAATATTATGGAATCCACATACCCTTTTCCATAGAATATACTAACTAGATCCAAAAACCAAATACATGAAATATGGTACTACACATATAATATATTATCAAGGAAAAAACAAGTTACATGAAATTTGGACATTTGAACAAAAATTTACAAGTTAAATGAGTACATCAATAAAAAATAACATAATAACCTTGCAAGTTCAAAATCTGAGCTATGTAGATCGAGAATTGGATTTGTTCAACCGATGGGTGACGGAAAAAATAAATAGCTCAAACAAAAACCAAGAATAGTGTCACAACTATAACAATTGTGTCGCAAGGTCTCTTAAAGTCACGTATATATAGATCAAATAGTCAACTAGCCGTTAACACCAACCAATGATATAGGAAAAAATTTCATCGGTATTGCCACGAAAGTTCGTCGCTATTGCGACGAAAATCCCGACTAGATTTTTGTCGATATTGCGACGACATTTTGTGGCAATATCGACGAAAATCCCGGTCTATTTAAAAAATATGAAACTAGTGGAAGCATGGAAAATTTTCGTGGAATAATTCACCCATATGTAGTAGTGGGATCTTCCGAAACAGAGATTTGGAAGGGAAGGAATGACCATTCCCTGGTTCTCTGAATCGTGAAATCCTGAAATATTTGTGAGCTGAGACCCAGTTCCTAGAGGGAGGCCACACCAAGTGCATCGAAGAGAGGACTAACACTTGCTAGGTCCCTAGTCGGGTTTTAGAGGTTGGAGTGTTAGCGTGGCATCAGATCTATATTCTCGAAATCGTGCAACGCGATGTGCCTTGTTGGTTTAGGCTAGTGGTCACAGGTAGTGGTAACGTGGAGGAGGAGGCTCAAGCTTGGCGCCTGTTCACATGGGTTGAGTTTCTAAAATGACCTATGGATATTTGTTCGTGGGATTCCAACATGGAATCAAAGAGATGTTCCAGCTCAGTTTAGTAAAGATCCAGTGACCGAGAGGTCGACAGACCCTACTGAGGTAGGGGGGTTGCATAAGGTGGTATCAGAGCTAGTTTTGAGTTTGTTTGTAGACAACAAACAAAAGGAGAAAGGAGGAAAGTTGGTATCATTTGTGATATCAAAAATTCAATTTCCATTTGTAGGTGATGCAATGAATCATGCCACCCAAAAGGCGTAGATAAAATGCATAAATGGAAGAAGAAATGAGGTGACTCTAAATGAGATTGGGCGCCATGGAGACAACATAGATAAGAGCACCAGATGCTGGTGATATCAGTGAAGATGAGAGAGAGGAAGCATAAGGCAAAAAAAATGTAGCAGAGGATGCTGCGCAAGATCGCTTGATAAAAGATGTTTCAAAGATAGGAGCTAGAGCAAGGATATAGGTACCTATGTACGAAGGCAACTTAGAAGTTGAAGAATTGTTAGACTTGGTACATCCTATGGACAAATACTTTGATTACAAAGATATCAAAGAAGACAATATGGTGAAGCATGCAGTGAGAAGACTAAAGGGTCATGCAACGTTATGGTGGGATGAACTGCAAGCCGAACGTAGGAGAAATGGAAAGCAGAAAATTAAAAAATGGGATAGGATGGTAGCCAAATTGAAGGCCAAATTTATCCCCAAGGATTACCAAATCAATCTTTACAAAAGATTGCAGAACCTGAAACAGAGGGGTTTATCATTGAAGGAGTACACTGAGGAATTTTACCGACTAAACATCAGGGCTAGACAGGAAGAAAATGAAGATGAGAAGACATCCAGATATATCAATGGGCTGAGATATGAAATCCAAGAGGAGATCAACATGTTGTCGGTTAGTACAGTCGAGGATGCTTATCAAGAAACCTTGAAAGATGAAGAAAAATTGGCCAGGAAGCAACACCAATTAAGCAGAGGAGGAAACTCAAGCAGAGGCAAGGGAACCACCAGAGAGAAGTTCCAGAAGACGAAGTCGAAGCCTGAAGCTGACAAACAACATAATCACCATGAGAAGGGTGGAAGTTCTAAAGCAGGATAGTATGGGGGAAGAAGTTCTTTTTCCATAGGAAGAGGAAGAGGAAGAGCCAGAGGAGGTGTAGTTAAATGCTATACCTGTGGAAAAGAGGGACACAAATCTTGGCAATGTCTCGACAGAAAGAGAGAAGAAGGTGGAAAAGTACAGGTTGCTGAACCATAGAAGTATGTGGAAGAAGAAACAACAAAATGAGGAAGGAACCTCATGATGAGGAAATTCCTTCTTAAACTAGAAAATGAACCAGATGAACCAGTTCAATGAACAAGCCTGTTCATAACTGCTTGCAAGTCGAAAGACAAAGTTTGCAAGGTGATCATAGACAGTGGGAGCACTGACAATCTAGTATCCACAGAGATGGTGGAAAAATTGGAGCTAAAGACAAGTACACATCCAAATCCATACAAGGTATCATGGTTTCAAAAAGGACATCAAGTAATGGTAAGTCAACAATGCCAAGTTGAATTTAAAATAGGAGGTTACAAAGATGAAATGTTGTGTTATGTAATTCCTATGGATTTTTATCATATTTTATTGGGGAGGTCATGGCAGTAGGAATAAAAGGTTATTCATGATGGAAGAAGGAATACCTATACCCTAGAGAAAAATGGTAGAACACATATGTTGTTACCCATAGAAGACAAGGAGACAAAGAGAGAAGCTAGTTCAAGCATACTTCTCATGAGTGGGAAGGAACTCTTGAATGAAGTCAAAAAGGAGAAAGAAATGCAGTTTGTTGTAGTGAGGAAGCCTAGAGTTATCCTTACAAATACTTTTGTAGAAGATTTGCCTATAGAAATCCAGGAACTATTAGAAAACTTTGTTGATATAGTCATGGATGAGTTGCCACACTCATTGCCACCTATTAAGAGCATAAGCCATCATATTGACCTTGTTCCAGGAGCTAGTTTACCAAAAAAATATGCTTATAGGTTGACACCTAGAGAGAATGAGGAGGTCAAAAATCAAGTCCAAGAGTTGTTATATAAAGGGTTAGTCAGAGAAATCCTAAGCCCATGTGCAGTACCAACTTTGTTAAGTACAAAGAAAGATGGAGGATGGAGAATGTGTAAAAATTCGAGAGCCATCAACAAGATAACCATTAGATACAAATTCCCTTTACCGAGGATGGATGATTTCATGGACTGTTTGAGTGGATAAATCTATTTTTCCAAGATAGACTTGAAGAGCGGATATCATCAAATAAGAAGGAGAGAGCGAGATGAATAGAAAAAAACATTCAAGACAAATGAAGGATTGTTTGAATGGCTGGTCATGCCATTTAGGTTGACAAATGCACCAAGCACATTTATGAGGTTAATGAATGAGGTGTTAAAATACTTCATCGACAAATTTGTCATAGTATATCTGTATGACATACTAATATTTAGTAAGACAAAGGAAGAGCACTTAAGACATTTAACATCACTGATGGAAAGTTTGTAGGAAGAGAAGTTGCTGATAAATTTGAAGAAGAGTTATTTTATGAAGGAGGAGCTCATATATTTGGGTTTTGTGATCTCTTCAAATGAATTGAAGATGGATCCAGAAAATGTGAGAGCAATCAAAGAATGGTCATCATCGAGGAAAATATTTGAGGTAAGAAGTTTTCATGGGTTAGCAAGCTTTTAAAGAAAATTCATCAGAAATTTCAGTGGCATATGTGCACCCATGCTAGACACTATGAAGAAGAAACACAAGTCCTTGAGTTGGATAGAGGAAGATGAAATATCTTTCAAAGTGTTGAAGGAGAAAATCACAGAACAACTAATTTTAGTCTTGCCAGATTTTGGAAAAACATTTCAAGTGAGATGCAACACAAGTGGATTAGCTATTGGAGTAGTCTTGAGCCAGGACAATAGGCCAGTTGCTTATTTCAGTGAGAAACTAAATGACACCAAGAAAAAGTATTCCACATATGACAAGGAATTTTATGCAGTGATTCAAGATTTGAAAAAATGGAGGCACTATCTAATTCCTAAAGAATTTGTCTTGTACAATGATAATCAATCTTTGCAATTTATTACTAGGAAAGAAAAGTTGAATCAGAAACATGCAAAATGGGTAGAATTCATGCAAAATTTTACTTTTGTTATTAAACACATTGTTGGAACTACTAACAAAGTTGCAAATGCTTTGAGCAGAAGGAGTTTGATTGTACAAGAATTCCAGGTGTAGACCTTAGGGTTCGTACACCTCAAGGAGATGTATAAAGAAGATGCAGATTTTAAAGAAGCTTACGAGGCATGCAAGAATCCTTTATTTGGAGATAGAAGCCCATGGACTGAATATTTGATTCAGGATAGATTATTGTTCAAGGGGAGCCAATTATGCATTCTGAAGTGCTCAATGAGAGACAACCTACTAAAAGAGAAACACAGTGGAGGTTTAGTTGGACACTTTGGTCACGATAAGACATTTGCACAGGTGAGAAATTCGTATTATTGGCCGAGCATGAGAAAAAAGGTGAAAAAGTTTGTGAACAAATGCAGAATTTGTTAGTATGCAAAAGGAAGACAACAAAACACTGGTTTGTATCAGCCATTACCAATTCTAGAAAGTCCATGAGATGAAATCAGTATGGATTTTGTTTTGGGATTTCCTAGAACTCAAAAAGAGAGTGATTCCATATTTGTTGTGGTAGAGAGATTCTAAAAAATGGAGCATTTCATACCATGCCAGAAGACAAGTGATGCCACACACATCGCCAATTTGTTTTTCACAGAAGTAGTAAGACTACATGGATTGTCGAGGAGCATAGTTTCAGACAGAGACACCAAATTTGTAGGACACTTTTGGAGGAATCTATGGAAGAGGTTGGGGATGAACTTATCCTTTAGTTCAACATATCACCCTCATACATATGGACAGACTGAAGTAGTAAACAAGAGTCTAGGAAACTTATTAAGAAGTTTAGTCACTGAGCAAGGTCGACGATGGGATCAGATTCTGGCACAAGCAGAATTTGCTTTCAACAATTCAGTGAACAGAAGCACGAGAAAAAGTCCATTTAAAATTGTGTATGGTATACAACAAAGAGGGATTACATATTTGAGAGATTTAAATCAAGATGATTTCAGAAGTGCTGGAGTAGAGGATTTTGCAACAGGATTGCAGAAACTCCATGACAGAGTTAGAGAACAACTACATGACAATAGCCAGAAACACAAGAGCAGAATTGATCAAAAGAGAAGAGAAGTTCATTTGAAGTTGGAGATGAAGGTTTAGCTCATGTGAGAAAAGAGAGATTCCCAAGGGGAACATAAAAAAAGTTAAAGATGAAAAAGATAGGACCATGTAGGATTCTCAGAAAATTCATAGCCAATGCATACGAGATTGGGTTGCCAGACAGTGTTGGGATATCATTGATATTCAATGTTATAGACCTGTATCCTTACAGGAGAGATGAAGCAAGAGAATCAGATGATCAAAAATAAATTCAATGGGAAGAGAAATTGCCCACAGTAGAAAAACCTCAGATGGAGAAATTCATTGAACACAAGGATGGAAAGAAAACCAGGAGGAAGACATATCCTGAATACTTAGTGAAGTGGAAAGATCATCCAATGGAAGATGCAAGTTGGGTCACAAAACCTGATGTTTTGAAACATGGAAAGACAATGAAAGAGCTCATGGATAAGATTCCATGAAATTTTTTAACAGAGGAGTATGATGCAGGAGCATCTCCTTCAAAGTCAACAACACCCACGTGGAGGCATGCAGAGGACATCTTAGCAATGACAAAATTTCAAATCGAGCATTTAACTCAAAATTTAATGGGTTGTCGAGATATTTTTGTAACAACATTTTATAATGTAACTTGTTTGTAAAGTCTTAAGGGACTGTAAGAACTGCAGATATGGAGTGTTGACTCTATCTGGCGGTAACTAGTAGTTATTGTGATAGGACAAAGTAGGTAGAAGCTTTGAATTGATAGGATGGATTTCAGAACAGGACGAGAGAGCTCATGGAGCCGGTCCTTAGATAATGCTCAGTATTTTATTGTAAAAAAATAGAATGTATGAGACAACATAGAGAGACCAGTAGAGCAGAGTAGAATAGTAGAAATACTGTGTATTTTGTTTTTGGTGAATGAATAGAGCAGACATAAATTGTCCCAAATCCTTAGAATGGATTCATCTCATATAGGATTGAATGAATGTTGATTTCTCTGTCTATGATTTTTTTTATTTCATTCATCCATGATTGTTTAAGAGATTAACTATATGAGATAGTGACAAAGCTGGCTGAGTTTCAATCGTTTCTCTTCTAATACTTGTATGCAAGGTGTGCATCTCGAATGCAAAGAGTGCATCGACTGAGTCTCATATTGACTCAAAGAGAAGTTCAGAGATAATTAGAGAAACTCAGACCAAGTGCAAGGTGTGCACAACACCAAGAATCCAACAATCTTCTAAGGATCAGCGCAGAAGGATGCCAGGTGGGCAAGAAGCATTTTTTTTCCAAGAAAATCCTTCGAACCGAGTTATTCGAAATCCTGATAAAGCAAGGTTTGTGTGGCAGATCGATATCCTTATGAAGGATAGAATCTTAGAAGAGATAACACTTTCTACGAGTGTTGAAAAGATCCTAGGTATGGATTTTTTGGGAGAACAAAGGTTTAGAACCTTTGGAAGTGGATAAATCTTCAAGGAGGAGAGATATCAGAAGCTTAGGAGGGAGAATGACTGTGATCATTGGACCACTGGGAAGAATATCGATAGTCGTCGGATCAGAAGAAATTGCACGAACCTTATCACTTCACATACAGAGGAACGAGCAAAGAGGAATCAGATCTCAACCATGAGATCCAAAAGAAGGTACGTGAGTTTTCACTCTTTGGAGTTGCACATAAGAGAGGGTTTTGCAAAATCGAAAAATTTGGACATCATTAGAACCACCCATCAGAGGGACGTGTGGAAAACGATCAACATTTCTGTCACTCACAAATCTAGGAAGTCAAAGGGAATATTCATGGAACTTGCGAAACATGAAATCATGAAAAGGTCCTAGCCACTGACTGAGGAGAGATCTGGACCATTGATTGTCCAGGGAGTGTTTTTGACATTTCAGGGATTGAGAGAATAGAGGAGAAGATTCTTTCAACTTCGTGATATGTGAAGTCCTGATTTAATACAGACCATTGGATAGGGAGGCCTGTGAACTGTCGATCTAGCGTGGTCACGGTTTCAAAGATTTGGTTATCAGGGAAACGAAAGTGAAGACTTTCCCAAAGTTGCGAAAGGTGAATCGCCAACTTAATCTGGACCGTTGGTTAGCGGAGGATCTAGAGCCGTCAGATCTTCCGAATCAGAGATTTGGAAGGGAAGGAAGGATTGTTCACTGGTTCTCTGAATCATGAAATACTAAAATATTTGGGAACTGAGACCCAATTCCTAGAGGGAGGTCACAGCAAGGGCATAGAAGAGAGGACTAGCGCTTGCTAGGTCCCTAGTCAGGTTTCAGAGGTTGGAGTGTTGGAGTGGTCCCAAAATCATGAAATATGACACGCCTTGTTGGTTTAGGCTTGTGGTCATGGGTAGTGGTCACGTGGAGGAGGAGGCTCAAGCTTGGAGCCTGTTCACATGGGCTGAGTTTCTAAAAGGACCTATGGATATTTGTTTGTGGGATTCCAATAGGGAATCAAAGAGCTGTTCGAGCTCAGTTTATTAAAGATCCAGTGATCGGGAGGTCCGCAAACCCTCCTGAGGTAGGGGGGCTGCATCACAAGGTGAGAGATTTTATCCCTAGTCAAAATGTTGATAATATAAGTTAAAGAACAAGTGCTTGCTCAGATTTATCTTTTGTTCGCAAAATCGAAGGGTTCAAGAGGCACACCGCACCTAAGTGGAGTGATTTCACAAACTCACTGAGTTCAAGTAATTCCAAATTTTTGTGCTTGATATCACCATTTTGAAAACCACGTGTGCGTGAAGACTTTGATTGAGTGACAGTGGTTTTCAAATCTAGCTGTGATCCAATCGAAAACAAGGTTTTCAATTTAGATTTTATATTTCTTTGGGCCCGAGCCAAAGGTGGACCCTCCAAAAATTCTCGAAGTCCAAAGCATAGACTAGGCCAACGAAGGGGGTTGGAAATAGTTTTCAACCAACAATTGACGTGCCTTGGTTTTACCTCACTAGCTGTGTCTTTGCCCCAAGTGCAAAGATACCTCCTAACCATTCCCTCCTCCATTATATATTCTTCCTATCATTTTTTTAGGTTATCTTTTTAAGTGTGGGAAAAAGAGAAGCTAATCATATCCACTAGGCACACTACCAATTCTTCATGTTTTTTTCTTCATATAATTAAGAGAATGTTATAATACCAATCAACAAGATTAATTCCAAAGTAAATACTACCACTCCAAGGAGGGCGATGTAATATCAAACAATGATATGTGGAAATTTGATATTCCATATGTAGTGACTATGAGAAGAAGTCATGCGGATTATACAACATTTGGAAATTAGAAATATATCACTAAGCACAAGTTATGAGGCTCAAACAAGTTATGAGGACTTAAGGAGAAATCATAAAAGATTAGAATATTTGTCCAATTATGTGTACTCTTCGATTAGTGCATCCCTCGACAACGTAAAAATGGGGCTAGACAAAAATGTAGGATGCCAAGATTTCCTTGTAGACATAGTTTCTACGCTTGTAGTGCAAGTAATTGCAGTTTGGCCACAAGAGAAAATCTTAAGAATTCAATAATAGAACAAAAATGAGTGGTCATAATTATATAAATAATGTCCTTCTGCTAATGGATACCCTAGGATTGTATTTGTAGAGTCTCCACAATGACTTCATTCAAGAACAAGCTCCACATGGTAGAGATTGCAATGTCACAATTAGGAAGAGATCCAACTTGGTAATTTGATTCATCTCCAAATACATCGTTTATGTGTGGCCAATATGAGTCTGCCATATGTTACCATATTAATCTTGTATGATGTGACTATTCAACGTGTTATCTTTTGAGGTTAGTTTTCCTTCCATGCTTGTAGTGAAATATAAGATCGTATGCCAGTTAGATAACATCAGCATTGTTTTTGGATAAATACGTGTCGCTATAACGTATATTCTCTCTTAGGAGAGAGCATAGTGCATTTCATTAGATTTTATTCTCTGGGTAACCACTTCTACAGAGTGAGCCTACATGGAGGTCCATTTGAACCCTGGATCTATTAAGCATCGATCAACAAGAAAATACAACTCAAAGCTCTGAGTAATTACAAGATTCAAGGATAGTTTATTTTATTATTCTACACACATGTACACACACACATTATGGTGACTACGGATTGGTTGGATTATTTTTTATTTTCTCTTTTACATCACTAACGTAAATTTATTTCATTTTAGTTTATAATCTTTTCACATGTATAATGCATGAGACACATATCATACATACTACACTGTAGAGTGCACCTATCTTCTCTCAGTGCAATAAGTCACTTGTCCCTTACGTGTGGTTTCCCACAAAGAGGAGAATATGAAGCATTTTTTTTTAGTTTTACAATATAGTCATGGGTTTCTAGTATTGGATTACAACAAAATACTTATTTCTTTTTGTGGGACTATTTAGGTGGAGAGGTGTCATTCTTGGAAACAATTGGATAATGATGTAGCATGGTAGAGAAAAATTTGGAATACCACATGGGTCATAGGTCTTCCTTTCTTATGGAAAAATATACATTGATCTACCTTTAGTGGTGACTCTACCAAGCTTAATCGATGGGAAATGTTAAATTTTAAAGTTATCCTAGATGATCATGTGACAAATGAGTTGGCTTTTCTCAAAGGAGATATTGACACATGAGATTTTGTTGGTAAGGCTCTCAAAAGTAGGTTAATCGGTTTAATATCATAAAATATATGTTAAATCTATTGATGGAAGTATCTTTACTTTTATTGTTGAACACGTTATATGGATTATTCTTTTTTATGTTAGCATAAGTGATTTAATTGATTGTGTTTTGTTGTTTCTAAACCAGGTTTTGTCGTACACTTGTATGATATCACAAACCTTGGACCTAAAAATTCACTAAATATTGTCTGATGTAATTTATTGTAGAGAATGTGGTTATCACATCTTGTACAAGAAACACACTAGAAGACATATGATTTATAATTGATGAACTAAATTATATTCATAAGAATGCATGATGTTGTTTTTTTGAGATATGTGTCTATGAGATCTACTATTGCTGGTGTTGGCACTGGATTTATCGATAGAGGTCCTGGCTCTCAAACTACCCTTGGCTATGTCTTTATATATTATATTTTTCATCCGAGGGAGTTATCACAGAGCCAGGGAAACTTGCACAACTTTCTTTCCCTCAGTTTATGCTGTCACCTGGCCCATACTATATCCATGGGTCATCGAAACACCCTATTCCAGAAAATATCCTACAATAACAAGCAAAACACTCCTCTGCGTATAGCATAAGCCTCAACATGTCAAACATTGTCCTTCACAATTGAAATAATCGTCGATAATCGTTATAGTTTAATGAATTCTCCCTTGGGTTGACAAGCCAAGTGATTACATCATGAAAACATCGTAGAAAGAGCATTGAAATAAAACAAATATCAGAAGGTAACGTAACTACTATGAACAAAAATTGAGATTTTGTGTATTTGAATAAGAGCTTAAAATTGAGTGCTAACATTTCTATCCTTCAAACAAAAAATTGTCTTGAAGGGCATCCATGTTCAAATATTGCATCGATGTTCAAATAACATTTTCACCCACTCCCGCCCCCCCAAAAAAGGAGAAAATAATTTTATTTTCCTTCATTTTTTATCAAATTGAGGTCGATTTTGGGAGAAAATAATTACCTCAGAATCTAGAGTTTGATATTTTCCTTATTGTTTGGTAGAGGTTTAATATATTAATCTCAATTTGAATTCAATCAGTTGTGTTGGTGATCTCAAGAAGTATAAATGCTCATAGTTAGGTTTCTTTGTTTCTTTCTCAACATTTTTCACTATCATTTAAAACTGAAATTTAAGGTTCAAAACCATTTATTGAAGAAGTAAATTGAATATTTTACAATAAAGTATGGGAACATCATGGTGCAGCTTCACACCAAAAATGATGCAATGCATGCACAGAAATTTGTGTTCCTGATTGTTATGGGAAGCAATGGCTTCTTCGGCTCTTTGAAATCAAATTTCAACAACACTCCAAACATAACACTCGACATGTGTTGAAAGGCCATTGTAGGAAAGTCTTTACCATGATAAATGAAACCACACTATCTTTTATTATTCATAGGATTTCATGTCATATCTACCTATGCTTCATTCATGGGTTCATTCCTTTATATATTTATTGTACATATATTTTACAGTTTGGGAGATCCTTTTTCCCAAGAATTCGAATTCTATCTCTGGCATGCCTAAAGTATGGAAAAAAAAACAACCATCCCTAAGACAGATACAAACATAGTAAGAAAGTACCAACATGAGATGAATGCAGGTTATAATAATCAAGATAGTCCTTGACATTCATGATATTTAAATCCATGTTTGCAAGCTCAATATTTCAAGTTTGTAAACACATAATCTGAAAACAATCAAACACAATCAAGAAAATTTTCCAATTTTTAAAAACATGATTTTGGAAGAAAAAATTGTAGAATGGAGAGCAAGTTCCACTGAACGGATGTATATGGATGAGATAGCCTAATTTTAATGTAGCATGTAATTTTTAAGAAAGAAACATGTTTTTATTCTTAGGCTTAGAGTTGTACCTCATTATTGGTAGTTAAAATTTAAAACTTACGCTAAGTTGATTATAAATTTTTCTATTCTCAAGCTTAATATGACTAATAGTTTCATATATTAGATTAAAAGTTAGTCTACTTGATTAGTTTGAGTGATTGAGTGCTTTGAATTTCATGTTCTCACTTTAATTGTCTTTATTATGTGTCTCACTTGATATCCTTGTCAAATTATACATCATAATTAGTGCTAACAAATTTACAAAGAATATAAAAAAATGTAAAAAATAAATAATATTAACAAAATATTTAACAAACCAATAATAATTCTTTTATTGTTGAATGGTGATTATCAATTTTTCCATTGATAATAAATCAACGTATACTAAGTTTGACTCTGCACGAATGAGAAGTTGGTTATGAAAAGTGGTATATTTATGTTTTTATCAAAATATATATCAGATATATGGCATAATAATGCCTTCAAATCGTGTTTATGAAATTAAATAGAAGTATTTATTAAATCTTCTTTTATCTCAACTTTATCTAAACAATTAAAACTTCGGCTTTTAAAAAAGAAGATGAATTCAACAGAGGCACAAAAGAATAAGGAAGATGGCCCGAGTTAGGGAACCTGGAACCCTAGCTGCGGGCAAAGACAGCCTCGGCCCTCTCGGCGGCCAGGCTTAGCTTGCCCGACTTCTCCTCCTCCTGCTCCAGGTCGCTCACTGACAGCAGTGATTCCTCGGATTATTGAAGTTCTGAAGGTCGTTTTCCCCTCCTCGGCGGCCCTGGTGCTCATAAAGTCGCGACTCGGCATCCTCAGACAAGCAGGGGCGCGAGGACGTGTCCCAGATCGGGCTCTCTGCAACGCTTAGGGCACCCCAGCCATGGACGCTGGTGGGGGCGCCTCCTCTAACCCTCCCCCATTACCAGAACTGGAAGCATTCAGGAAGCTGGTCGCTGCAGCCTCCAAGAGACCGCCGTCAGCAGTGCAGCAGAAATTTGTGAAGAAACTGGACAGCATTCCCAGTGTTGAACTGCCTTTGGAAGAAACTTGCAGAACGGCAGTGAACTTAGCAGACAGGGGACTTATTAGGCAATTTACCGGCCTCTGGCCCTCCCCCAAATCTGTTGACGCATGGGTGCAGAGGAACTGGAATCCGCTCATAACAGAAGGAATAAAGAGCCATTTCGTAGGGAAAGGATATTTTGTATTCGTTTTTGACAATCCTGAAGACAAAAACCTCATTTTCAGAAATGGGCCGTACTTCAT
>ML782552.1:156529-231431 GCA_009831015.1 Picea engelmannii | reverse complement strand
TAAGTGCTACCATATTCTCAGAGATTCAAATAAAGAAGCAGACAAACTAGCCAACGAAGGCTGCCTTCTGCCTCAAGGAGATCTAAGTGTAAATGGTGGGGACCCAGTTAAAAAATGTATCCCTTGAAAAGGGCAGCAGCTTGAAAAAGAATGAAGAAGGCAGCAAAAGCTTGAGACAGACAGCTGGAATAGAAGCTGAAACACAGTGCTGGAACACAGACGTCGAAACACAGTGCTGAAACACAGTGCTGAAACATAGATGCTGGAACACAGATGCTGGGATACAGAAGCTGAAACACAGTGCTGAAAGTGATGGATCTTATGCTGAAACACGGTGATGCAGCAGCTGAAATTAAGTGTTGTTACATATGCTGAAACACAATGCTGGAACAGTTGCTGAAACACAGTTTGTTACATATGCTGAAACACAGTTTTGTCACATATGTTGAAACACAGTTATGTTAAAAATGCTGAAACACAGCGTTGGAACAGATGCTGAAACTCAGTGCAGGAAATTATGTTGAAACAGCAATGGATCTTATGCTGAAACACTTTGTAACTGAAATTGTGGCTCTGCCACCCCTCTAATAAAAATTATAACCGTTTTCGTTAAAAAAAAAAAAAAAACTTCGGCTTTTAAGCTTATTTTTAAAACAATAATTAACATTTTGCAAAGAAAATAAATAGGCTCTAGCAAGGTAGATTGAAAAGGTAACATGTTATTTTTATACAATAGTTGTGTATTGATATTCGTTTACAATCTTAGAATGTTTATAAGAATAGTCCAAAGGGATAGAAGATATTGATTCACAGGAACACATGCCTCCAAATCCATGTATTCCATCTAAAGGATAGACCTAGATTTCTTGTATTCCAACTCTCAGTAACTCAGCTCCATAATGTGTTTGCATGATTCCATAGTGAATTTATCATGAGTTGGATTGGCTTCTTTGACCTTCGCTTCAAACTAGGTCCTCTACCTCTCAACTTCCATATAATCCTTTGTGATGTTTCTTTGAACCTCTAAAATTTCTCTCAGGCACTGTCACTTTCATCTATGAAGTTCACTAATTATCTCCCCCATCCTAAAGTGCATCAATAGTCATAGTATTCCATTTTGGTGGGAGGAATGTTGTGAGCACTCAATGCCCCACCCTCCAAAGTTGCAAAGAATAAATGGGAAAAGAGAATGTTGATGGATTTGGAGATCAAGAGAGGAACAGGGTGAGAAGAAAAATGCTCCACATTGCTTCTATAACTCTCTCCAGTAATGAAAATGGATTGCATGGAAGATGATAACATCTCCATTGAACTACACTTGAACTCACATTCTAGAGGTTTTATACCCTATCCTCTTTGAATTCAAACCCATTACCTAAGGAGGAAACACATATTATCAATCATTAGGCCTACTTAAAGAGGGTGTGATAGAAGTTAACACTACCTTACTACTTCCAAAGTGTACTACAAGGAAAACACCAACTCTTCCTTCTCCACTTATAGTGGAGGCTGGCAGTTGAAACTTTTAGCAAATGTTTTTTACTTGGTGTGTTTAAACCATATTCATCACACTTGACAATCACATTGATGCGTTCAGTGACATTAGGTCATGGAAATTTATAATAAAATATCAATTAAAATAATTAAAATCAAACTATATCTTGAATGTGTATTTTACCTCTAGATGCACTAGTGCATCGTGCTACATGCTTCATTGAATTAGATATAAATATCAATTTTAAAAAATACTTAAAAAACTAATACTTGAATGCCCCATATCTACACACTTATCACAAGTTGGTGTGCTAACTTACAAATCACATCGATGTTCACAAGAAACTTGCACACCTATGTTAGTTTGCATGCATTTGTAATAAAATAGAATGTTTTAAAATATATATATATATATATATTAACGATGGTCCCTATGCATATAAACACACCGATTCATTATGATATATGGAACACCAAATTTGGTTTAATTTTTTTACTCGAAATAACAATAAATGAAATATTATCAATGCAACTTATAATTATGATTCATTATGATATATGGCACACCAAATTGGGTTTAAACAATGTAAAACTAAAATCTTGCACATATACTTGACTTCATATCATCGACGAGAGACATAAATTACTGAGTAAGAAGGTATGATTCCTTCCCATGTGATCGATTATGCTTCATTAGAAATTGTTTAGTTTGAATGAAGAACTGAATCGTTGGGTTCAAGAGATTGATGCCAAATCCTTGGCTTTAAAGAGAGGAGAGAAGAGACTTCCATGCAAGGTGAGCGATTTTATCCCTAGTAAATAATGTTGATAATATAAGTTAAAGAACAAGTGCTTGTTCGCAAAATCGATGCGTTCAATAGGCACACCACACCTAAGTGGAGTGATTTCACAAACTCACTGAGTTCAAGTAATTCCAAACTGTTGTTCTTATTTCTCCATTTTGCAAACCACATGTGCGTGAAGACTTTGATTAAGTGATAGTGGTTTTCAAATCTAGTTGTGATCCAATAGAAAACAAGATTTGCAATTTAGATTTTATATTTGTTCGGGCCCGAGCCAAAGGTGACCTAAAAATCAGACTTCGAGAAGAATAGTGTTTCGTGTTCTATTCAATGAATTTGTATAGGTACATATATAATGGATCAACCCTGTATTTACAGGAAAGGAAATAATCATAATTGGAAAGAATCAGTCCAATATCGGAAATAATCAGAATTGTAAAGAATCAGTCCAATATCGGAAATAATCAAAATTGGAAAGAATCAGTCCAATATTAGAAATAATCAGAATTGGATATTTCAACACTCCCCTCAAGTTGGTGCATAGATGTCACACATGCCCAACTTGCCTAAAAAATTTGAGAAAACTCGATTTGAAACAACTTTTGTGAGAATATCGGCCAACTAATCCTCTAATCGAATCGTGGGCAACTTCACAATTTTCTCATCCAACTTCTCCTTAATGAAGAATATGTAAACCTCCACATGCTTTGTATGATCATGTTGAACCAGATTATGAGAAATATCACACACTAATTTATTGTCAAAATATAGGTGAATTGGTTGCCTAGGCGGACAACCCAAATCTTTGAAGAGAAGTCGTAGCCACAACACTTCACACATGCCAAGTGCCATACATCTAAATTCATCCTCCACACTTGATCAGGCAACAACATTCTGTTTTTTGCTTCTCCATGCAACGAGATTACCTCCTACAAAGGTGAAATAACCTGAAGTAGACCACCTGTCATCTACTGCTCCAGCCCAGTCAACATCAGTATACGCATCCACGCTTTGATAATCTTCATTTTTAGTGAATAAAATTCCTTTTCCAGGAGCAGACTTTAGATACCTCAAAATGCGCATAACTGCATTCATATGTTGCTCTCTAGGATTATTCATAAAATAGCTAACAATACTCAATGCATAAGCAAGGTCTGGTCTGGTGTGTGCTAAGTACATCAACCTTCCTACGAGCCTCTGGTATCGCCCTTTATCCATTGGTACCTGATGAGACTCGATAAATAACTTCAGTCCTTCTTCCACTGATGTATCAGTTGGTTGACATGTTGATGTACCAGCTTCCTGTAACAAGTCTAAGGCATACTTTATTTGAAACATAAATATCCCTTTATCAGATCGAGATACTTCGATCCCAAGGAAATATTTCAAGGAGCCTAGGTCTTTCATTTCGAATTCTCTAGAAAAGTAACCTTGTAGGGCCTTCCTTTCTTCCGAGTCATTTCTTGTAACCACCATGTCATCCACATATACAATAAGTGCAGTGATCTTACCCTACTATTTTTTCAAGAATAAAGTGTGGTCTGAATTGCTCTGATGGTAACCAAAGGCTTTCATAGACTTTGTGAACCTTCTGAACCACACTCTTGGAGATTGTTTCAACCCATACAGTGACTTCTTTAATCTGCACACCTTCCGACTATGCATTTCTGGTATCATGCATCTGGGTGGGAGTTCCATGTAAACTTCTTCGAAAAATTCTCCATGAAGAAAGGCATTCTTCACATCAAATTGTTGTAATGGCCAATCCAAGTTTGCAGCTAGAGACAACAAGACTCGTATTATGTTGATTTTAGCTACAGGTGAAAATGTCTCTGTATAATCGATACCATAGGTTTGGGTGTACCCTTTTTCCACCAGTCTTGCCTTAAAGAATTCAATTGTACCATCTTCTTTGTATTTCATAGTATAAACCCACCGACATCCAACTGGTTTCTTTCCTAGTGGACGGTTAACAAGTTCCCAGGTTTTATTTTCCTGCAAGGATTTCCTCTCCTCTTTCATAGCGGATTTCCACCTTGGGTCAGCTAAGGCTTCATGCACATTGTTAGGAATAGATACAGTAGATGATTGATTGAAAAATGACTGATTTGATTCTGACAAATGATGGTTAGAAACATAATGACTCATGGAATATTTGACTTTACTAGAAATTCCGGGTTCATGTGTGGGTTTAGGGATACCTCTGGTGTGACGTTGTGGTAGTTGTTTTCTAGATGGTTCAGAATCTTCCTCAGCAAGCGATTGGTTTGGTGTATCAGTTCCCTATGGTGTGAGGGACCCAGACGAAGGTGGAGCTACAACTTCAGTTTCTAGGTGTTCATCACCTTCTTGAATGACAGTTTCCTAGAGTTCCCCGTCTTCATAGATGTCTAAGTTACCCATATCTAAGTCTGAATTCACTTCTTGATCAACAGGTTCAGAGAGTTCCCCTCCTTCAGGGATGTCCAACTTATCCCCATCTTCAGAGATGTGAACATCCACATCTTCAAGGATGTCAACATCATAGTCTAGAGTCTGGATTTCCTTCTGATACTCCCCCTAAGGTTCAGGCTCAGAGGAAAAATGCATCGAGTCTTCATGAAAAACTACATCCAATGAAATAAACATTTGTCAGTTTGGAGGATGATAGCATCGGTACCCCTTTTGATAATGAGAGTATCCTAGAAATACACATCGCAACGCTTGATGAGTTAACTTGTTCCGTTGATGCTTATGGAGGTGTACAAATGCTACGCAACCAAAGACGTGAGGAGATAAATTTGGGATGGCTAGGGCAATAACTGCTTTAGGGAGAGCCTGGGATGGTGTCTGGAAATCAATAGTGCTAGAGGGTACCTGATTGATCAAATACACTATTGAGGTAAGTGCTTCTCCCCAATAATATAATGACATATGGGCTTCTATAAATGAAGCACCTACAACCTCCAGCAAGTGACGATTTTTCTGCTCGGCCACCCCATTCTGCTGAGGTATATTGGAACAAGTAGTTTGATGAACAATTCTATATGCTTCCAAATATTGTTGAAGTTCAGAACTCAAATATTCGCCTCCATTGTCACTGCAGAGAACCTGAACCTGTGCATTGTATTGAGTATGAACCATTTGATGAAATTTTTGAAATAACAAGTTCACTTCCCCTTTAGACTTCATCAAGCACACCCAGGTCATCCTAGTACAGTCGTCAATAAAAGTAACAAACCAACATGATCCACCCAAGGTAGCGACTTTGGATGGACCCCAAACATCAGAATGTATGACCATAAAAGGAACTGGAATTTTATTCAAAGTTAATTGAAACAAAGCACGATGGCTTTTTAAAGTTCACAAACATCACATCAGAAACTAAAAACATCAAATTTTGCAAATAAACTAGGAAATAATTTATTCAAGTAACCGAAGGAAGCATGCCCCAGACGTCGATGCCATAACCAAATTTCAGATTTCATCTTCTCCCCCTCAGAGCCATCCACTGTGAAAGCTTGACGCAACTTGTACGAACTCTTTGACACCAAGTCCAAGTAATACAGTTTCCCTCGCCTAACACCACAACCAATCATTTGCCTCATTTAGATGTCCTTAAACACACAAAAATCAGGCCAAAAAATTACAACACAAAGTAAGGAAGTGGTTATTTGGGAAACTAACAACAGGTTATAATCCAAAGATTGAACAACTAAAACAGAATCTAGATTCAAAGTATCAGTGAGAGGCAAGGTTTTTTCTCCAATAACTGGGGCCGAAGAACCATTGGCAGTGGAAACATTTTTTTGTGAGGAAGGTTTAAGGGATGAGACTTGTCTAGAACCAAATGTCATATGATATGTAGCATCAGAATCAATTATCCATGAAATGTTAGAAGCAAGTGTAGACATATTTAAAACCTTACCACCATTACCTATCGTTGCTGCTAATGCCGAGATTTGTCCTGCAACATCATCCTCTTTCCTTGTTTCAACAATCGCAACACTGGAGGGTTTTTTGGAATTCCTCTTTCGTAAATCACGGCTATGATCCCACCAGTCTGGATACCCCACAAGTTCAAAGTAGTGACTTTTGGTATGACCAGTTTGAAGGGAATGAGTGCATTTGTAGGAGGATTTATCGACACTAATAGTGGTCTTAGGATGGTTGGGCCTTGTTTGGTTATGCTGGTTTTGAGGAGGCCAATTCTGGTTTCAAGTCAACATGGCTGAAGCTTCAAATTTTTTCGGTTCTCCATTCATTGTTGCGCATTGAACAAATTCACGGTAGACCAATGCATAACATGCATCTAGTTCGGGAATAAGATATTTTCTCAAAATTTCACCATGGATTTGTTCGAAGTCACCATCTAATCGAGTAAGAAAAATGTGCACCCTTTGTCGCTAAACTAATTTTTGGTAAGATTCAACATCCTTTGCATTCTCCATGATCACCTTATCATGATGATATAACTCACTAAAAATATCGGTTAATTCTCCATAATACACAGATAGTGTTTTTCCATTCTGTTTGCTAGAGAAATCCCTCTAATTCAAGACAAAAACCTGTAATTCATAAAGGAGAGTTTCTCCTTCTCAGCAATATGCATCTCCATGATTTGAGACCACATATCATAATTTGTTTCATCGAGTACAATCGCTGCTTTGAATGATGAACCTTCAGATTGGATAATAATGGGAGCAGATTTATTCCCAGATGATTTAGAATCTGAATTCGACAGGGTTCAATGAGGGATACAAATGATTCAAGTTTCGTCGCTCTGATACCAACTTGAAAATCAGACTTTGAGAAGAATATTTTTTCTTGTTCTATTTAATGAATCTGTATAGGTACATATATAATGGATCAACCCTATATTTACAGGAAAGGAAATAATCAGAATTGGAAAGAATCAGTCCAATATCGTAAATAATCAGAACTGGAAAGAATCAGTCCAATATCGGAAATAATCAGAATCATATATTTCAACAAGGCGAACCCTCCAAAAATTCTCGAAGGCCAAAGCGTAGCCCAAGCCAACGAGTGGGGTTGGAAATAGTTTCAACCAACTATGGACGCGCCTCGGTTTTACCTCACTAGCTACGTCATTTCCCCAAGTGCAAAGATATCTCCTAACCATTATGTCCTCCATTATATATTCTTCCTATCATTTCTTTAGGTTATCTTTTTAAGTGTGGGAAAAAAAGAAGCTAATCATATCCACTAGGCACACTACCAATTCTTCGTGTTTTTTTCATATAATTAAGAGAATTTTATAATACCAATCAACAAAATTAATTCCAAAGTAACTACAACCACTCCAAGGAGGGACAAGTAAGATCGAACAATGATATGTGGAAAATTGATATTCTATATGCAGTGACTATGAGAAGAAGTCATGTGGCTTATCCAACATTCATAAATTAGAAATATATCACTAAGCACAAGTTATGAGGACTTAAAGAGAAATCATAAAAGCTTATAATATTGCTTCAATTATGTGTACTCTTCGCTTAGTGCATCCATCGATGACGTAAAAATGGGGCTAGAAAAAAATGTAAGACGCCAAGATTTCCTTCTAGACATAGTTTCTACGCTTGTAGTGCAAGTAATTGCAGTTTGGCCACAAGAGAAAATCTTAAGAATTCAATAATAGAATGAAAATAAATGGTCATAATTATATAAATAGTGTCCATGTGCTAATGGATGCCCTAGGATTGTATTTATAGAGTCTCCACAATGCCTTCATTCAAGAACAAGCTCCACATGGTAGAGATTGCAATGTCACAATTAGGAAGAGGGCCAACTTGGTAATTTGATTCATCTCCAAATACATCGTTCATGTGTGGCCAATATGAGTGTGCCATATGTTACCATACTAATCTTGTATGATGTGACTATTCAACGTGTTATATTTTGAGGTTATTTTTTATTCCATGCTTGTATTGAAATATGAGATCGTATGCCACTTAGATAACATGGGCATTGTTTTTGGATAAATACGTGTCGCTATAACATATATTCTCTCTTAGGAGAGATCTTCTAGTGCATTTCATGAGATTTGATTCTCTGGCTAACCACTTCTACAGAGTGAGCCTACATGTAGGTCCATTTGAACCCTGGATCTATTAAGCATCGATCAACAAGAAAATACGGCTCAAAGCTCTGAGTAATTACAAGATTCAAGGACAGTTCATTTTATTATTCTACACACATGTACACACACACACACATTATGGTGACTAAGGATTGGTTGGATTATTTTTCATTTCTTTTTTACATCACTAACCTAAATTTGTTTCATTTTAGTTTATAATCTTTACACATGTATAATGCATGCGACACATATCATCCATACTATATTGTAGAGTGCACCTATCTTCTCTCAGTGCAACAATTATCTTTTCCCTTACATGTGGTTTCCCACAAAGAGGAGAATATGAAGCATTTTTTTTTTAGTTTTACAATAGTCATGGGTTTCTATTATTGGATTACAAAAAAATGCTTATTTCTTTTTGTGGGACTATTTAGGTGGAGAGGTGTCATTTTTGCAAACAATTGGATAATGTTGTAGCATGGTAGAGAAAAATGTGGAGTACTACATGGCTCATAGGTGTTCGTTTCTTATGGAAAAAGATACATAGAGATACCTTTAGTGGTGACTCTACCAAGCTTAATCGATGGGACATGTTAAATTTTAAAGTTATCCTAGATGATCATGTGACAATTGGGTTGGGTTTTCTCAAAGGAGATATTGACACATAAGATTTTGTTGGTAAGGCTCGCAAAAGTAGGTTAACTGGTTTAATATCATAAAATATATGTTACATCTATTGATGGAAGTATCTTTACTTTTATTGTTGGACATGTTATATGGATTATTCTTTTTTATGTTAGAATAAGTGATTTAATTAATTGTGTTTTGTTGTTTCTAAACCAGGTTTCGCCGTACACTTGTATGATATCACAAACCTTGGACCTAAGAATTCACTAAATATTGTCTGATGTAATTTATTGTAGAGAATGTGGTTATCACATCTTGTACAAGAAACACACTAGAAGAAGTATGATTTCTAATTGATGAACTAAATTATATTGATAAGAATGCATGATGTTTCTTTTTTTAGCTATGTGTCTATGAGATCTACTATTGTTGGTGTTGGTATTGGATTTATCGATAGAGGTCCTATCTCTCCAGCTACCCTTGGCTATGTCTTTATATATGCTACTTTCCATACGAGCGAGTTATCAGCCACAACATCTCACACAACTTTCTTTCCCTCAGTTTATGCAGTCACCTGACCCATACTATATCTATGGGTCATGGAAACTCCCTATTCTAGAAAATATACTACAATAACAAGCAAAACACTCCTCTGCATATAGCATAAGCCTCAACATGTCAAACATTGTCCTTCACAATTGAAATACTCGCCTCTAATCATTATAGTTTAATGAATTCTCCCTTGGGTTCACAAGGCAAGTGATTACGTCATGAAAACATCCTAGAAGGAGCATCGAAATAAAACAAATCTCAGAAAGTAACGTAACTTCTATGAACAAAAATTGAGATTTTCTGTATTTGAATAAGAGATTAAAATTGAGTGCTAATAGATTTTTCCTTCAAACAAAAAATTTGTTTGAGGGGCTTGATTTCTTTCAAACAAACGAGTTGAGGTGATTAATTATGTTCAAATATTGCATCTATGTTCAAATAACATTTTCACCCATCCCCCCCCCTCCCCGCCCCCAAAAAAGGAGAAAATAATTTTATTTTCCTTCATTTTCGAGCAAATGGAGGTCGATTTTGGGAGAAAATAATTACCTCGAAATCTAGAGTTGGATATTTTCCTTATTGTTTGGTAGAGGTTTAATCTATTGATCTCAATTTGAATTCAATCAGTTGTGTTGGGGATCTCAAGAAGTATAAATTCTCATAGTTAGTTTGCTCTATTTCTTTCTCAACATTTTTCACTGTCATTTAAAAATGAAATTTAAGGTTCAAAACCATTTATTGAAGAAGCAAATTGAATATTTTACAATAAAGTATGGGAACATCATGGTGCAACTTCGCACCAAAAATGATGCAATGCATGCACCGAAATATTTGTTCCTGATTGTTATGGGAAGCAATGGCTTCTTTGGCTTTTTGAAATCAAATTTCAACAACTCTTGAAACATAACACTCGACATGTGTTGAAAGGCGATTGTAGGAAAGTCTTTACCATGAGAAATGAAACCACACTATCTTTTATTATTCATAGGATTTCATGTCATGTCTACCTATGCTTCATTCATGGATTCATTCCTTTATATATTTATTGTACATATATTTTACAGTTTGGGAGATCTTTTTTCCCAAGAATTTGAATTCTATCTCTCGCATGCCTAAAGTATGGAAAAAAAAACTACCATCCCTAAGACAGATACAAACATAGTAAGAAAGTACCAACATGAGATGAATGCAAGTTATAATAATTGAGATAGTCCTTGACATTCATGATATTTGAATCCATGTTAGCAAGCTCAATATTTCGAGTTTGTAAACACATAATCTGAAAACAATCAAACACAATCAAGAAAATTTTCCAATTTTTAAAAACATGATTTTGGAAGAAAAAAATGTAGAATGGAGAGAAGGTTCCACTGAACGGATGTATATGGATGAGATAGCCTAATTTTAATGTAGCGTGTAATTTTTAAGAAGGAAACATGTTTTTATTCTTAGGCTTAGAGTTGTACCTCATTATTGGTAGTTAAATTTAAAACTTAGGTTAAGTTGATTATAAATTTTTCTATTCTCAAGCTTAATATGAGTAATAGTTTCATATATTAGATTAAAAGTTAGTCTACTTGACTAGTTTGAGTGATTGAGTGCTTTGAATTTCATGTTCTCACTTTAATTGTCTTTATTACGTGTCTCACTTGATATCCTTATCAAATTATACATCATAATTAGTGATAACAAATTTACAAAAAAAATGTAAAAAATAAATAATATTAATAAAATATTTAACAAACCGATAATAATTCTTTTAATGTTGAATGGTGATTATCAATTTTGCCATTGATAATAAATCAAGGTATACTAAGTTTGACTATGCACGAATGAGAAGTTGGTTATTGATAATAAATCAACGTATACTAAGTTTGACTATGCACGACTTAGAAGTTGGTTATGCAAAGTGGTACAGTTATGTTTTTATCAAAATATATATCATATATATGGCATAATAATGCCTTCAAATCATGTTTACGAAATTAAATAAAAGTATTTCTTAAATTTTCTTTTATCTCAACTTTAACTAAACAATTAAAACTTTGGCTTTTAAGCTTATTTTTTAAACAATAATTAACATTTTGCAAAGACAATAAATAGGCTCTAGCGAGGCAGATTGCAAAGGTAACATGTTATTTTTATACAATAGTTGTGTATTGATATCCGTTTACACTCTTCAAACGCTTATAAGAATATTTCAAAGGGATAGAAGATCTTGATTCACAGGGACACATGCCCCCAAATCCAAGTATTCCATCTAAAGGATAGACCTAGATCACTTGTATTCCAACTCTCAATAACTCGGCTCCATAATGTGTTTGCATGATTCCATAGTGAATTTATCATGAGTTGGATTGGCTTCTTTGAACTTAGCATTAAACTGGGTCCTCTACCTCTCAACTTCCATATAAGCCTTTGTGATGTTTCCTTGAACCTCTACAATCTCTCTCAGGCACTGTCACATTCATCTATGAAGTTCACTAATTATCTCTCCCATCCTAAAGTGCATCAATTGTCGCAGTATTCCATGTTGGTGGGAGGAATGTTGTGAGCACTCAATTATCCACCCTCCAAAGTTGCAAAGAATAAATGGGAAAAGAGAATGTCCATGGATTTGGAGAGCAAGAGAGGAACAGGGTGAGAAGAAAACTCCTCCACATTGCTTCTATAACTCTCTCCAGTAATGCAAATGGATTGTATGGAAGACGATAACATATCCATTGAACTACACTTGAACTCACATTCTAGAGTTTTTATACCCTATCCTCTTTGAATTCAAACCCATTACCCAAGGAGAAAACACATATTATCAATCACTAGGCCTACTCAAAGAGGGTGTGATAGAAGTTAACACTACCTTACTACTTCCAAAGTGCACTACAAGAAAAACACAACTCTTCCTTCTCCACTTATAGTGGAGGATGGCAGTTGAAGCTTTTAGCAAATGTTTTTTACTTGGTGTGTTTAAACCATATTCATCACACTTGACAATCGCACTGATTCGTTAGGTCATGCAAATTTATAATAAAATATCAATTAAAATAATTAAAAGCAAACTATATCTTGAATGTGTATTTTACCTCTAATACTAGTGCATCGTTCTACATGCTTCATTGAATTAGATTTAAATATCAATTTTAAAAAATCATTAAAAAACTAATACTCGTATGCCCCGTATCTACACACTTATCGCAAGCTGGTGTGCTAACTTACGAATCACATCGATGTTCACAAGAAACATAGACATAAATTACTAAGTAAGAAGGTATGATGCCATCCCATGTGAGCGATTATGCTTCATTAGAAATTGTTTAGTTTGAATGAAGAACTGAATCGTTGGGTTCAAGAGATTGATGCCAAATCCTTGGCTTTAAAGAGAGGAGAGAAGAGACTGCCATGCAAGGTGAGCAAGCACTTGTTCACAAGAACAAGTGCTTGCTCGGAATTAGTTGTTGTTCACAAAATCGACACACCGCACCTAAGTGGAGCAATTTCACAAACTCACTGTTGTGCTTATTTGGGGCCCGAGCCAAAGGCGGACCCTCCAAAAATTCTCGAAGGCCAACGAGGCGGGTTGGAAATAGTTTTCAACCAGCAATTGATGCGCCTCGGTTTTACCTCACTAGCTGTGTCATTGCCCCAAGCGCAAAGACACCTCCTCACCATTCCGTCCTCCATTATATATTCTTCCTATCAAGTGTGGGGAAAAGAGAAGCTAGGCACACTACCAATTCTTCGTGTTTTTTTTTCATATAATTAAGAGAATGTTATAATACCAATCAATAAGATTAATTCCAAAGCAACTACAACCACTCCGAGGAGGGCAAGTAATATCGAACACTGATATGTGGAAATTTGATATTCCATATGCAGTGACTATGAGAAGAAGTCATGCGACTTATCCAACATTCGGAAATTAGAAATATATCACTAAGCACAAGTTATGAGGACTTAAAGAGAAATCACAAAATCTTATAATATTGATTCAATTATGTGTACTCTTCGCTTAGCGCATCCCTCGATGACGTAAAAATGGGGCTAGAAAAAAATGTAAGACACCAAGATTTCCTTCTAGACATAGTTTCTACGCTTGTAGTGCAAGTAATTGCAGTTTGGCCACAAGAGAAAATCTTAAGAATTCAATAATAGAACGAAAATAAGTGGTCATAATTATATAAATAGTGTCCATGTGCTAATGGATGCCCTAGGATTGTATTTGTAGAGTCTCCTCAATGCCTTCATTTAAGAACAAGCTCCACATCGTAGAGATTGCAATGCCACAATTAGGAAGAGGGCCAACTTGGTAATTTGATTCATCTCCAAATACATCGTTCATGTGTGGCCAATATGAGTGTTCCATATGTTACCATACTAATCTTGTATGATGTGACTATTCAAGGTGTTAGCTTTTGAGGTTAGTTTTCCTTCCATGCTTGTATTGAAATATGAGATCGCATGCCACTTAGATAACATGGGCATTGTTTTTGGATAAATACGTGTCGCTATAACATATATTCTCTCTTAGAAGAGAGCTTAGTGCATTTCATGAGATTTGATTCTCTGGCTAACCACTTCTACAGAGTGAGTCTACATGTAGGTCCATTTGAACCCTCGATCTATTAAGAATCGATCAACAATAAAATACGGCCCAAAGCTTTGAGTAATTACAAGATTCAAGGATAGTTTATTTTATTATTCTACACACATGTACACACACATGCACATTATGGTGACTAAGGATTGGTTGGATTATTTTTTATTTTCTTTTTTACATCACTAACCTAAATTTGTTTCATTTTAGTTTATAATTTTTACACATGTATAATGCATGTGACACATATCATCCATACTATGTTGTAGAGTGCATCGATCTTCTCTCAGTGCAACAATTCTAATGTCCCTTATGTGTGGTTTCCCACAAAGAGGAGAATATGAAGCATTTTTTTTAGTTTTACAATAGTCATGGGTTTCTACTATTGGATTACAACAAAATACTTATTTCTTTTTGTGGGAATATTTAGGTGGAGAGGTGTCATTCTTGCAAACAATTGGATAATGTTGTAGCATGGTAGAGAAAAATGTGGAATACTACATGGCTCATAGGTCTTCATTTCTTATGGAAAAAGATACATAGAGCTACCTTTAGTGGTGACTCTACCAAGCTTAATCGATGGGACATCTTAAATTTTATAGTTATCCTAGATGATCATGTGAAAAATGGGTTGGGTTTTCTCAAAGGAGATATTGACACATAAGATTTTGTTTGTAAGGCTCTCAAAAGTAGGTTAAATGGTTTAATATCATAAAATATATGTTACATCTATTGATGGAATTATCTTTACCTGTATTGTTGAAAATGTTATATGGATTATTCTTTTTTATGTTAGCATAAGTGATTTAATTAATTATGTTTTGTTGTTTCTAAACCAGGTTTTGTCGTACACTTGTATGATATCACAAACCTTGGACCTAAGAATTCACTAAATATTGTCTGATGTAATTTATTGAAAAGAATGTGGTTATCACATCTTGTACAAGAAACACACTAGAAGAAGTATGATTTCTAATTGATGAACTAAATTGTATTCATAAGAATGCATGATGTTGTTTTTTTGAGCTATGTATCTATGAGATCTACTATTGTTGGTGTTGGTACTGTATTTACTGATAGAGGTCCTGGCCCTCCAGCTACCCTTGGCTATGTCTTTATATATGTTACTTTCCATACGAGCGAGTTATTAGCCAGGTCATCTCACGCAACTTTATTTCCCTTAGTTTATGCGGTCACCTAGCCCATACTGTATCTATGGGTCATGGAAACTCCCTATTCCAGAAAATATATTACAATAACAAGCAAAACACTCCTCCGCATATAGCATAAGCCTCAGCATGTCAAAAATTGTCCTTCACAATTGAAATACTTGCCTCTAATCATTATAGTTTAATGAATTATCCCTTGGATTCACAAGCCAAGTGATTACATCATGAAAACATCCTAGAAGGAGCATAGAAATAAAACAAATCTCAGAAAGTAATGTAACTTCTATGAACAAAAAATGAGATTTTGTGTATTTGAATAAGAGCTTAAAATTGAGTGCTAACATTTTTTTCCTTCAAACAAAAAAATGGCTTGAGGGTCTTGATTTATTTCAAACAAACCAGTTGAGGTGATTAATTATGTTCAAATATTGCATCCATGTTCAAATAACATTTTCACCCATCCCTCCCCGCCCCCGAAAAAAGGAGAAAATAATTTCATTTTCCTTTATTTTCGAGCAAATGGAGGTCGATTTTGGGAGAAAATAATTACGTCGGAATCTAGAGTTAGATAATTTCCTTATTGTTTGGTAGAGGTTTAATCTATTGATCTCAATTTGAATTCAACCAGTTGTGTTGGCAATCTTAAGAAGTATAAATGCTCATAGTTAGGTTGCTTTGTTTCTTTCTCAACATTTTTCACTGTCATTTAAAACTGAAATTTAAGGTTCAAAACGATTTATTGAAGAAGCAAATTGAATATTTTTCAATAAAGCATGGGAACATCATGGTGTAGCTTCACACCAAAAATGATGCAATGCATGCATCAAAATCTTTGTTCCTGATTGTTATGGGAAGCAATGGCTTCTTCGGCTCTTTGAAATCAAATTTCAACAACTCTCCAAACATATCACTTGACATGTGTTGAAAGGCCATTGTAGGAAAGTCTTTAGAATGATAAATGAAACTACACTATCTTTTATTATTCATAGGATTTCATGTCATATCTACCTATGCTTCATTCATGGGTTCATTCCTTTATATATTTATTGTACATATATTTTACAAATTGGGAGATATTTTTTCCCAAAAATTTGAATTCTATCTCTAGGATGCCTAAAGTATGGAAAAAAAAACTACCATCCCTACGACATATACAAACATAGTAAGAAAGTAACAACATGAGATGAATGCAGGTTATAATAATCGAGATAGTCCTTGACATTCATGATATTTGAATCCATGTTAGCAAGCTCAATATTTCGAGTTTGTAAACACATAATCTGAAAACAATCAAACACAATCAAGAAAATTTTCCAATTTTTAAAATCATGATTTTGGAAGAAACAATTGTAGAATAGAGAGCAGGTTCCACTAAACGGATGTATATGGATGAGATAGCCTAATTTTAATGTAGCATGTAATTTTTAATAAGGAAACATGTTTTTATTCTTAGGCTTAGAGTTGTACCTCATTATTGGTAGTTAAATTTAAAATTTAGGCTAAGTTGATGATAATTTTTTCTATTCTCAATCTTAATATGAGTAATAGTTTCATATATTAGATTAAAAGTTAGTCTTGACTAGTTTGAGTGATTGAGTACTTTGAATTTCATGTTCAGTTTAATTTCCTTTATTACGTGTCTCACTTGATATCCTTGTCAAATTATACATCATAATTAGTGCTAACAAATTTAAAAATATATATAAAAAAATGTAAAAAATAAATAATATTAACAAACCAATAATAATTCTTTTATTGTTGAATGGTGATTATCAATTTTTCCATTGATAAAAAACAAACGTATACTAAGTTTGACTATGCATGAATGAGAATTTGGTTATTGATAATAAATCAATGTATACTAAGTTTGACTATGCACTAATGAGAAGTTGGCTATGCAAAGTGGTATAGTTCTGTTTTTATCAAAATATATATCATATATATGGCATAATAATGCCTTCAAATAGTGTTTATGAAATTAAATAAAAGGATTTCTTAAATCTTCTTTTATCTCAACTTTAACTAAACAATTAAAACTTTGACTTTTAAGTTTATTTTTAAAACAATAATTAACATTTTGCAAAGACAATAAATAGGCTCTAGCGAGGCAGATTGTAAAGGTTACATGTTATTTTTATACAATAGTTGTGGATTGATATTTGTTTACACTCTTCGAACTCTTATAAGAATAGTCCAAAGGGATAGAAGATCTTGATTCACAGGGACACATGCCTCCAAATCCAAGTATTGCATCTAAAGGATAGACCTAGATCACTTGTATTCCAACTCTCAATAACTCGGCTCCATAATGTGTTTGCATGATTACATAGTGAATTTATCATGAGTTGGATTGGCTTCTTTGACCTTCGCTTCAAACCGGGTCCTCTACCTCTCAACTTCCATATAATCCTTTATGATGTTTCCTTGAACCTCTACAATTTCTCTAAGGCACTGTCACATTCATCTATGAAGTTCACTAATTATCTCTCCCATCCTAAAGTGCATCAATAGTGGCATTAATCTATGAAGTTCACTAATTATCTCTCCCATCCTAAAGTGCATCAATAGTAACAGTATTCCATGTTGGTGGGAGGAATGTTGTGAGCACTCAATGCCCCACCCTCCAAAGTTGCAAAGAATAAATGGGAAAAGAGAATGTCGATGGATTTGGAGAGGAAGAGAGGAACAGGGTGAGAAGAAAACTGCTCCACATTGCTTCTATAACTCTCTCCAGTAGTGAAAATGGATTGCATGGAAGACGATAACATCTCCATTGAACTACACTTGAACTCACATTCTAGAGGTTTTATATCCTATCCTCTTTGAATTCAAACCCATTACCTAAGGAGGAAACACATATTATCAATCGTTAGGACTACTCAAAAAGGGTGTAATAGAAGTTAACACTACCTTACTACTTCCAAAGTGCACTACAAGGAAAACACCAACTCTTCCTTCTCCACTTATAGTGGAGGCTGGCAGTTGAAGCTTTTAGCAAATGTTTTTTACTTGGTGTGTTTAAACCATATTCATCACACTTGACAATCACACTTATTCGTTCATTGACATTAGATCATGCAAATTTATAATAAAATATCAATTAAAATAATTAAAAGAAAACTATATCTTGACTGTGTATTTTACCTCTAGATGCACTAGTGCATCGTGCTACATGCTTCATTGAATTAGATTTAAATATCAATTTTAAAAATTCATTAAAAACTAGTACTCGTATGCCCCATATTTACACACTTATCGCAAGCTGGTGTGCTAACTTACGAATCACATCGATGTTGACAAGAAACATAGACATAAATTACTGAGTAAGAAATTGTTTAGTTTGAATGAAGAACTGAATCGTTGGGTTCAAGAGATTGATGCCAAATCCTTGGCTTTAAAGAGAGGAGAGAAGAGACTGCCATGCAATGTGAGCGATTTTATCCCTGGTCAATAATGCTGATAATATAAGTTAAAGAACAAGTGCTTGCTCGAATTTAGCTGTTGTTCGCAAAATCGACGGGTTCAAGAGGCACACCACACCTACGTGGAGCGATTTCAAGTAATTCCAAACTGTTGTTCAAGTAATTCCAAACCACGTGTGCGTGAAGACTTTGATTGAGCGACAGTAGTTTTAAAATCTAGCTGTGATCCAATAGAAAACAAAATTTGCAATTTAGCTGTGAGCGGACCCTCCAAAAATTCAAGAAGGCCAAAGCGTAGACCAGGCCAACGAGGGGGATTGGAAATAGTTTTCAACCAGAAATTGACGCGCCTCGGTTTTACCTCACTAGCTACATCATTGCCCCAAGCGCAAAGATACCTCCTCACCATTCCGTCCTCCATTATATATTCTTCCTATCACTTCTTTAGGTTATCTCTTTAAGTGTGGGAAAAAGAGAAGCTAATCATATCCACTTAGGTTATCTTTTTAAGTGTGGGAAAAAGAGAAGCTAAACATATCCACTAGCCATATTACCAATTCTTTGTGTTTTTTTTCATATAATTAAGAGAATGTTATAATACCAATCAACAAGATTAATTCCAAAGCAACTACAACCACTCCAAGGAGGGAAAAGTAAGATCGAACACACTGATATATGGAAATTTGATATTACATATGCAGTGACTATGAGAAGAAGTCATGCAACTTATCCAACATTTGGAAATTAGAAATATATCACTAGGCACAAGTTATGAGAACTTAAAGAGAAATCCTAAAAGCTTAAAATATTGCTTCAATTATGTGTACTCTTCGTTTAGTGCATCCATCGATGATGTAAAATTGGGGCTAGAAAAAATTGTAGGATGCCAAGATTTCCTTCTCGACATAGTTTCTACACTTGTAGTGCAAGTAATTGTAGTTTGGCCACAAGAGAAAATCTTAAGAATTCAATAATAGAACGAAAACAAGTGGTCATAATTATATAGATAGTGTCCATGTGCTAATGGATGCCCTAGGATTGTATTTGTAGAGTCTCCAGAATGCCTTCATTCAAGAACAATCTCCACATGGTAGAGATTGCAATGTCACAATTAGGAAGAGGGCCAATTTGGTAATTTGATTCATCTCCAAATACATCGTTCATGTGTGTCCAATATGAGTGTGCCATATGTTACCATACTAATCTTGTATGATGTGACTATTCAAGGTGTTATCTTTTGATGTTAGTTTTCCTTCCATGCTTGTATTGAAATATGAGATCGCATGCCACTTAGATAACATGGGCATTGTTTTTGGATAAATACGCATTGCTATAACATATATTCTCTCTTAGGAGATAGCTTAGTGCATTTCATAAGATTTGATTCTCTCGCTAACCACTTCTACAGAGTGAGGCTACATGTAGGTCCATTTGAACCCTCGATCTATTAAGAATCGATCAACAAGAAAATATGGCTCAAAGCTCTGAGTAATTACAAAATTCAAGGATAGTTTATTTTATTATTCTACACACATGTACACACACACACATTATGGTTGGATTACTTTTTATTTTCTTTTTTACATCACTAACCTAAATTTGTTTCATTTTAGTTTATAATCTTTACACATGTATAACGCATGCGACACATATCATCCATACTATGTTGTAGAGTGCACCTATCTTCTCTCAGTGCAACAATTTTATTGTCCCTTACGTGTGGTTTCCCACAAAGAGGAGAATATGAAGCATTTTTTTTTTCAGTTTTACAATACTCATGGGTTTCTATTATTGGATTACAACAAAATACTTATTTCTTTTTGTGGGACTATTTAGGTGGAGAGGTGTCATTCTTGCAAACAATTGGATAATGTTGTAGCATGGTAGAGAAAAATGTGGAATACTACATGGCTCATAGGTCTTCGTTTCTTATGGAAAAAGATACATAGAGCTACCTTTAGTGGTGACTCTACCAAGCTTAATCGATGGGACATGTTAAATTTTAAAGTTATCCTAGATGATCATGTGACAAATGGGTTGGGTTTTCTCAAAGGAGATATTGACACATAATATTTTGTTTGTAAGGCTCTCAAAAGTAGGTTAACCGGTTTAATATCATAAAATATATGTTACATCTATTGATGGATGTAACGACCCCATCGTTACGACTACAAGTGAAGCAGAAGTGCAATTTTTTTTTAGGGAAGAGGGTGACAATGACAACAGTTTGACCACACCACTAACAACGAATGCAAGCACACAGTCCAGGAAACCGACTACTATGACTCCACGCACTTGTACAAGGGAAACTGGGCAGAACATGCGTAGAACAACAAGGAGACAATGACTACCCGCCCGACGCCAACACGACCACGCCTACACGCTAGGGGAAAACATCCCCCTCCTGACACATTCGACCTTGATGAACAAGACTAGAACATCAAGGCATGCAAACCAAACGCATGAATGCACTCAACCCATGCGCCAAAAGAAAACCTAAAACGCTCGACGTCACTCACACGGATGGCCCCGCCTCCGTCCCAGTTATCATTCACCGCTATCCGATAGGGCATGCCATGATCCCCTCATCAAGAATCATGTTGTGCCCAGATGATAGATGCATCAATAACCCTAGCACAAACACATTCTATCTAGACCAAGACTCAAGGAAACCCACGTGCAAGGAGACCGAAAGGCTGACAAGAAGACTCTACCCACGTAACCCAATATGAGATCATCAAGACGTAAGACAACATCCTCAAAATAAATTGTGCAACTACCCGAGAGGCTTCTAGGTTCCTGCAAGCCATCCTAAGTGGTACAACAACTAAGACCAATCGCCAAACAATTCACCTTAAGGAACATGCTTACGCCGTGCATCAATGGTGGTCCTAACCTGGTGTAGTTTACCTATTATTATGCAAGGCACCTTTAGGTACCTGAACAATCTATAAATAAGTAAAGCATTCATTGTGACAAAAAGTGTTATTACTTGAACTTATTATATATCTTTTAAAAATAACTAAGATGAAATCCTAAATCCATTAATTAAAGTCGTTACATCATTACATCTAACAATACCTTCCCCTCCTATAAAAATTAGTTCCTATTATAATAAAGAGGTCCTTTATCCTTAATTTCGTTCCTACTCTTAAACCATAATATAACTATTATAGGGTTTTATGTTGGATGTGGTGTAGTAGGCTTCTTAATTTATCAAATCATCTTCAATCACCCCATCTATTGCAATTATACTAGAAGTATCATTTTAATATTAATAAATGTTATAATTTTAGATAGATTTCAAAATAGGATCATAATTAAGTTGCAGAGTTGCGGTTGGAACATTTATGAGACATCCAATTTTTGTATATTAAACTTGTGGTAAGCTCAATCGTGCTTAAAGCATTAGTCAAATAAATTATAAACAAATACCTACCTTACTGATGTGTCAAGTAACCCTTAAAGTTATTACTGATATTGATTAACAATGCAAATTTTTAACACTAAAATCCAACTGCAATAATCTCGAAGGGATAATCATTACTACACGCTCATTATGGTTTCTGGATTTATTACATGGCTACCATTAAAATTTCTTTAATTTGACAAAACCTGGAGAATACTACAATCAATAAATTGCCATCATTATGATTACTAGGCGTCTACCATCTTGAATTCGTTATTGTGGTGATTCGGTGAGCATTATACGGCATGCAAAAAAATGCAAAAATCATTGAATACTTGCTTACAATACGACTATAGTCAAATTCAGGACTGGGAATAACACAGCCATGAAAGTCACTGCCACACACATAGGCACACAATCAGCAATGTAAATCGTTGTCTTAGAATTTACACAGTCCACCACCTATCACAATGCAAGAGAATCAATGGATAAAGGGGACACTGGTTGAGATATAACGCTGGGTGTTTTTCCCTTTCTGTAAGGAAATGGCAATAACACAAATAAAACAATACGATTTGCAAGCAATTAAAAAAATAACAATTCGCTTCGCAAGAACAACGTCGGAAGACGAAATGGAAGTTATCTCACGCGATCCAGAATCTAAGTGCAACATCTACAGGGGAAAAATACCTCCCTTCACGGAATTTCAAGAGCATGGTAACTCTGTGCGTGCATTAGATATTGGTGTTACTCCCATACAGAGCTATAACCCTGTGCATGAAATAAAATGCCACAACAACTATCTCGCTGTGCATAAAACTCTGCGTACATTTTGGTCCTTAAAATACTGTAACACCATTTAAGGAAATCACAACGTTTATCATAGTATCAAATCATGTTCCAGGCATAAATACTGAATTTTAGTCATGAGAAGGGCGTTGATTAAGTCGCCATTGAGTTAAAGTAAATTTCAAACAAAACAAATACTAAAGCATGAAAATATCAAAGCAATCATCGTAATTTCTATCAAATGCAGAGGGAAAATTCACCACGGATTTTAAGTTATTAAGAAGAAATAAAAATGCAAGCCAGAAGCATGATAACACAGGCAAAAGGTGCAATTCCGATCGAAGAGTAGAAGGATTAAAACATGGTCTAGTGTGGCCATGGGCGGGGTAACTTCGTCATCCAAGGTAAAAATCACAAAGGAAAATCTCAGACCAATGTATAAAACAAAAACCACACAATAAATTTGCTAGGAAATGCATTAAACGCAGTCTTAAATCATTGCCAGGAAGAGTAATAAAACACAAGGTTACTTCACTAGAAATGCATCAAAAGTAGGGATCCAACGCAAAGGATAATAAGCGGTTCACCACGGTAGGGTAAACAATCACCGAGGTAATCGATCGCAACAATATGCGATGACCATAAATCAACCAAGAACAATCAACATGGGTAGACGAATGACAGGAACATCTTTCGCTCATCATCCACGCATAGAAAAGCAGGGTTTTGAGATTCATAGGCCTATTAATGTCAAGCGACGACCGTAGATCAGGATCGTGTCCTACTTCTCAGGCGAGGACTGATGAGCTAGTGACGAAAGGAAAAAACAACCACAATCATCACAAATCAATACACCAAAGGGAAATCCACTCATGCCGGGAATCGAAGGCCATGGGAGTCAATCAATCATCGAGCTAAAGGCTATGGAAAAAATTCAATCATCAACTAGAATGCTAAGACAATCATTTTCCTTCCCCAAATAAACATGCATATCTAAAGGCATAAATCATACTAGCCATCTACCATGTAGAAATAAAGGAAGCGTATCGTTTCCCAATCGCCCGCTCTAAGTTGATGTCCCACACGCTCCGTGCAACTCCCTCTTGCCGACCGATGAGACTTCACCGGTACCTCCCAGCCAACGCTAGGGGTACTCTTCTTCCCCCTTAGGCCCCCGAGCCGCAAAGGGGCCACACACACTATCCATAGAATCAGCTAGCTCCCTGCTCGGCTTGCAAGGCCGAGCTACCACTCCTCACCAAGTTGGGTATCCCAACTCCCACAAGCTAAGTCATTCAAGTATAGATTTCTGCAACGTAACGTTATGCAAACATAGGAGATCCTTCATCCTTCTCCTGCCTTCAATATATAGAGTTTTTAAGTCCCTTACTTTCCCAAATCCCATTTTATTTAAAGTTTAACAAATTAATTAATAAAAATTCCTCCTCGTACATGTGTCACCCATCCCCTTCTTTCCTCCATAAATTAATTTCTTTAATTAATTAATTACCCTTATTTCCCTCACCCACCTAGAGTCAGTCATAGAATCACTCTTAGGTGTCCCCAAATTCTCTTACAGGTTTTAATGACTTTCCCCATTATTAATTTGTTAGTTCAGTTTAAAATTAGAAAGTTCTTAAATGATAGTTACCTTACTAAGTTTGACTTTCTACTTTTTCCCTTGTGTTTCCCTTTTCCTTTTATGTTTCCCTCTTTTCCTAGATTCCTAATTATATTTAGAATTTCCTCTTTCCCCTTTTCATTTAGAACTCAATTCGGCAGGTGTAGAAATAAACTTTTTCCTTTTTCCCTTTTTAATTAATAAATTTTAAATTATCACAATATAATAAAACAATTATTTCCCCTCTTTTTTCTATTTTTTTATGAATCAATTAAATTTCTTACTCCCTTATTGTTACAAGATTACTGAGTATTATCATCATTATTTTTTTTTATTTTTTTTAATTATACATTTTTATTTATATATATATTTTCAAATGGATAGAAAAATTATGCCATCAGTATAGTTTAGACCTAGACTTTAATTTTCGTGTAGGGCGACATTTTATTAGGGAAATTGTTTAAAAATTCTTATCACGTTATTCGTCCTAAGGCCATCTAGGTTCATTCATTTATCATTAACAACAGGACATGCCCTTCAGGATGCACTAGGTGCTCCAAGGGTGCCACTCGCCTCATCTATTTCCCTTGCACGACGTGCCCTTCAGGACTCACTACGTGCTCCAAGGGTGTCACTTGCCTCTTTCCATTTTTTTTGCGCAACATGCCCTTCAGGATGCACCAAATGCTCCAAGGGTGCCACTCGCCTCTTTCCATTTTTTTTGTGCGACGTGCCCTTCAGGACGCACCATGTGCTCCAAGGGTGCCACTCGCCTCTTGACTGACTTGGCAGACATAAAAAACCCCTAGAGTCAATACTCCGCTAGGTGAACTTGTGGGAGACTAAGGGCCTCTAAGGAATAATGCCCCTGTCTTATTGTGCGCCCCTTAGAATCATCATGAGTGGCTGTCGTAGTCTACCCTCATGGCATCGTGGGTCCTCTTGAACTAGGTAGTCGTTAACCTACAGTTCGAGCCACGACGGGAGTGCTAGTAGGTTGTGGCAGTGATGTTGTCCACACGTCTCCCTAAACATCTCTGGTAGTCGAGCATGGCCCCTCTACTCCACATGTGAGTTTGGTCGGCAAGCTATCGTCAGCCCGCATCATCAACGAATCAGGTCAGCAACATATCCATAATCATATCATCTAATCAGATGGACTAATATCACATATAAAACAATCAAACCCCAATGGTTCACTCCCCGACTCGATCCAGAGTCCAAGGGGTTCCATCGATGCCTCTGCATCGTCAAGGTCCAAAATCCTACACACTGAGTAAAACTGAATCAATAGCACCTGTCTATCTCAATGCAGTAAAACAACATGTCATCAACCCATAACGCCTCATAATCAAAATCAATGTTTTAATAGCATAATAATCCGGATCACTTGCGAGAAGGTTTCCTCAAAGAATAAGTTCGCTTAGTGTGCAAGAGTGGGATTTTGCCAAAGTTTCACAGTATAAATGTCGAAATAATGTGTATCACAGTATCATAAGTTTATCTATCAAACAAAAATGGAAACTGCTGGCACATATCATATGCGTCCTTCGAGGTTGCCGAGTGCGGACTATAATTGTCCCACTGGACCTTGACCTCATCCACTGTTCGACGTCGTAGTTGTTGAATGAGATGATCCAAGGTGCAGAGTGGCTCAGCCGTGAGCGCACCCTCATCGGACACCTTGCGCTAAGTGCACCCTCATCCGACACCCACAAGGTTCTCAAGTCAAATCATTTGTAGGATCACTAATCATAAAGTCTCAACATAGACGTGAAATACATCATGCATATGCCACAAGAATCAGGCAAGGCTAGTCATCAAGCCATGAGCCTCTCTATTCCACAATATCGTAGGATATAGTTTATCCCCTTTTCCAAACTTGATCGAACTCTCACACAGGTTCCGCCGCAAAAATACTCGATCGCCACATCGTAACTACTGTCGACACGACGTGCATCGACATAACTCTTCCATCGATCCCACGCTTCCTTGATCCTTTGTATTATATTTTTCATTTAATCTTCCACTTCTTGGATCTCGTTCGGTCCCTAGGATCCTATCCTCAAGCCGATCCCAACTCAAGGCATCTGACACGGTCACCCACAAAGAAACTCGAAGGGCTTCATCTTAATGGTGCTTTGGTAATTGTTGTTAAAGGTGAATTCTACCAATGGAAAGAATTATTCCCAATGCTTTTGTTTTCCATCACGTTCATGCACAACAGGTAATCCAAGGTCTGGTTCGTTCGTTCGGTCTGCCCGTCAGTCTCTGGGTGATACACAGTACTGAAGTTAAGTTGGGTTCCCAAGGCCTCTTAGAAGCTCGTCGAAAATCGTCCAGTAAACACCGATCCTTGATCAGATATAATCCTCTTAGGCATGCCATGCAGCCTCACAATCTCACTGATGAAAACTCTAGCTATGTTAGGCTCCTAATACATCGTATGCACAGGAATAAAGTGAGCACTCTTCATCAGAGTGTCTACTACTATGAAAATTGAGTCGTGTCTCCTTGCCATCAGTGGAAATCCAACAATAAAATCCATCGAAATAACCTCCCATTTCAATTCCAGAATAGCGTGTGGTTGTAGTAATCCCGTTGGGTGTCTATGTTTAGCCTTTACCTGCTGACATTCCAGACATTTGGCCACATAGTTGACTATGTCTTTCTTCATTCCCTTCTAGAGAAATAAGGGTTTAAGGTCTTCCCTCTTCTTCGTGACTCTCGGGTGAGCCATGTACACTGCTCTATGAGCCTCGTTTAGGGTCAAACTCCTCAACTCGTCATTCGGTGGTATGTAAATCCAATTTTTAAACCTCAATAATTCATCGTCATCAAACGAAAATCCTTCAAATCTTGGTACCATCATTGTGTTTTGTTTGATAAAACCCTCGACCTCTTTGTACCAGTCATCGTCACATTGTAAAGTTACAATATTTTCACATAGATTCGTCTAAAGAGGCAACACCGAAAAGATGCGTGGTCTCCGACTCAATGCATCTGCCACTCAGTTCACTGTTCCTTTATGTATGTAATCTCGAAGTTGTATTCGCTAAGAAATTTTGACCAATGTCGTTGTCGTGCGTTTAGGTTGCTTTGCGTAAAGATGTTTTACAATCCACAATGGTCAGTCTTTAGTTCAAATTTTCATCCAACAAGGTAGTGTCTCCAAACCTTCAAGGCATATATGATGACTAACAACTCCAAATCGTACGTCGCGTAGTTCTCCTCATGCCTTCTCAGTTTCCTCGAGATGTAAGCGATCACTCATTAGTCTTGCATCAAGACTCCACCTAATCCTTCCTTGGATGTGTCAGTGCATACCAAGAAGTCCACCTCCATGTCAGGGACCTTTAGTATCAATGCAGTTGTCAATAGCTCCTTGAGCCACTGAAATTCTTCTGCGCATTTCTCGGTTCAAACAAACTTCTTGTTTTTCTTCTGCAATTTCGTGATCGGATTTGATATCTTTGAAAATCCCTTGACGAACCATCGATAGTATCCTGCTAGACAACATGAAGCTATGTACTTCCATGACGTTCATCAGTGCAGGCCATTCCATAATAGTCTCGACCTTCACTGGATCCACAATGATACCTTGACTGGAGATGGCATGCCCCAAGTAGTGAATCCTTGATTAATAAAATGAGCATTTGGAAAACTTCCCATACATTTTTTTCTCTCACAAACACTATAGTACCAAGAGCAAGTGCTCGTCATGCTCTTCCATCGTCTGAGAGTAAATCAAAATATCGTCAATGAATAGTTGGACGAACTTGTCCAAGTACTCACGGAATACCCCATTCATCAAACTCATAAACACCCCTGGGGCGTTCGTTAGTCCAAATGGTAAAACATTAAACTCGTAATGTCCAAACCTCGTCTTAAAGGTCGTCTTAGGGACGTCATCCTCCTTAATCCGTAACTAGTGGTATCATGATCACAAGTGGATCTTTGAGAACACCGTCACACCCTTCATCTGATCGAACAGATCATCAATCCTCAGCAACGGATATTGATTCTTGATTGTGGCCTTGTTCAATTGATGGTAGTCAATGGAGAGCCTCCACAACCCATCCTTCTTTCATATGAAAATAACAGGCGCACCCCACGGTGACACACTTGGACGTATCAATCCCAGGTCTAGAAATTCTCTCAGTTGCATTCTCAACTACTGTAACTCCAAGGTCGACATTCGATAAGGCATCCTAGCTATCGGTTCAGTCCCCGGGTTTAGGTCTATAGTAAAATCCAATTCCCTCTTCGATGACATCCGAGGTAACTCCTCCGGAAAGACGTCTGCAAACTCTCTCACCACCGGAAGGTGTTCTAGACCTTCAACTTCTCATTTTTATTTTAACGCAAGGATCGCATAAAGAGTACACCCCTTGCGCGTGCTCTTCTATAGCTGCAAGGAAGAGATGAACCTCAGGGAAACTCCCTAGTTCCGAACTACAATCACACATCTCTTCCCCTCACATCGACCAAGCTCAACCGCTTCATATTACAGTTGAGTATCGTCTCAAACGATTCCAACCAGTCCATACTGATCATGACATCACAAGATCCTAGAATCATGCCATACAGGTTGTCCCTGGTGACAAACTCTCCCAGGTTAAGGGTACAACCCGTAACCCTTCCTCGAACCTTCTATTTGGCTCCCGAAGCCATATTTACAAATATAAATTCATCATCTTCGATTTCCTTTACCTTAATCTCTTTTTTTTAGCACTGCACCAAAAATGGATCTCTCAGTAGCACCGAGATCTATCAAATCTAAGGGCCTAGTCAACTATGGTACCTGACGTCTCGAGCACAGTCAACTGGTGCTCTGGCTAGCGGTTATTCACCGCTATAAGAATCCGATGAGCCTTTCCCAAAACTCCCACGATAGTGGGTCCAGCTAATCCAGATGTTCTAGACCTCTCCTATGGGAAGTAGTGCTAGTAATGTGGCTCCCCACAATCTAACACTTTCTTCTATCCAGTATCCCTGGTACCCGAAGTAGAAGCTGAATTCTAACAATAAGGCTCAACTCGAACTTCTTGACCTTAAGATTCTGGGTAATTTGATGCAAAGAATACTGATACAACTCCAAAATGGGCCTCGTACTCGAGCACCGTGCGGCTACCTCGTCGCAAGGCATCGAACTCATTGAGATGACAATCAACGAATTCCTCAGAAATATTCTTTTCCTGGAACCGTCCCTCGAACAGTTCCCATGAAACGTAATTGACGACCATGTTCAAAAGTGGCAGGAGTGTCTTCCGCCACAAAAGAGTGCTCCCCTTCAGTGAAAAGACCACCATGCGGACCTTCATGATGGAGGTCATAATCACGAAGTGTGAAGCACAACGCCTTTCTCTACAACTATGTCTCGATGGCACATCCATCCATGACACTCGTGGGCTCAAGAACTCAACTCTCTCGAGTTGGATGCTAACGGTACTAGCTACGACACACTGTGGACCCTCAGGGGTACAGGTGCTCCGGCCTCATCTCAGTACCGATGGAGAATCAAGGCCCTTGACATTACCTGGGAGGGCCTTGTCAGACCATCACCATCCCTTACTACATCGAATCCAGTCCAAGGAGTTTCCCTCCCCCTTGGGGTTCGACTTTGAGGGTGCGGAAACCTCTGCAGGTGTCGCACCTCCTTCCACGACACCACATTGTGAACCTCTGAGGTGTCCTCTAAACAAAATCACCGGATGTACTCGTTAAAGTTTTAAGTAGCGCTAGGTTGATACTCAAAGGTTTACTACAGTGGAAATCCTGACGATCCACAGTCGTAGGGTTGAACCTTGCTCTGATACCATATGTAATGACCCCATCGTTAGGACTACAAGCGAAGCAAAAGTTATTTTTTTTTTTATTTTTTTTTTTAAGGAAAGCAGGCGACAACGACAACAGTTTGACCACACCACTGACGACAAATGCAAACACGCAGTCCAGACAACCGGATACTATGACTCCATGCACTGGCACAAGGGCAACTGGGTAGAACATGCATAGAACAACAAGGAGACTATGACTACCCACCCGATGCCAGCACGACCACGCCTACATGCTAAGGGATAACATACCCCTCCCGACACATTCGGCCTTGACGAACAAGACTAGAACTTCAAAGCACGCGAACCAAATGCCTAAAGGCATTCGACCCATGTGCCAAAAGAAAACCTACAACACTCGATCTCACTCACACGGATGGCCCCGCCTTCGTCCCAATTATCTATCATTCATCGCTATCTGATAGGGCGCGCCATGATCCCCTCATCAGGAATCATGTCATCCCCAGATGATAGACACATCAATAACCCTAGCACAAACACATTCTATTTGGACCAGGACTCAATGCAACCCATGTGCAAGGAGACCGAAAGGCTAACAAAAATACTGTACTCATGCACCCGAGTATTAGATCGTCAAGACATAAGACAACATCCTCAAAATAAATTACACAATTACCCGAGGGGCTTCTGGGTTCCTGCAAGCCATCCTGAGTGGTACAACAACTAAGACCAACCACCAAACAATCACCTTAGGGCACATGATTACGTCGTGCATGAACAGTGGTCCGAACCTGGTGTACTTTACCTATTATTATGCAAGGCACCTTCAGGTACATGAACAATCTATAAATAAGTAAAGCATTCATTGTGACAAAAAGTGTTATTACTTGAACTAATTATATATCTTATAAAAATAACTAAGCTGAAATCCTAAATCCATTAATTAAAGTCGTTAAATCATTACATCTCACAATACCTTCCCTTCCTATAAAAAATTAGTTCCTATTATAATAAAGAGGGCCTTTATCCCTAATTTCGTTCCTACTCTTAAACCATACCATAGCTATTATAGGGTTTTATGTTGGATGTGGTGTAGTAGGCTTCTTAATTTATCAAATCATCTTCAATCACCCCAGCTATTGCAATTATACTCGAAGTATCATTTTAATATTAATAAATTCTATAATTGTAGATAGATTTCAAAATAAGATCATAATTAAGTTGCAGAGTTGCGGTTGGAACATTTATGACACATCCATTTTTTGTATATTAAACTTGTGGTAAACGCAATCGTGCTTAAAACACAAGTCAAATAAATTATAAACAAATACCTACCTTAATGATGTGTCAAGTAACCCTTAAAGTTATTACTGATATTGATTAACAATGCAAATTTTTAACACTAAAATCCAACTGCAATAATCTCAACGGGATAATGATTACGACGTTCTCATCATGGTTTCTGGATTTCTTACATGGCTACCATTAAAATTTCTTTAATTTAACAAAACATGGAGAATACTGCAATCAATAAATTGCCATCATTATGATTACTGGGCGTTTACCATCTTGAATTCGCTATTGTGGTGATTGGGTGAGCATTATACGGCACGTACAAAATCGCAAAAATCATTGAATACTTGCTTACAATACGACGATAGTAAAATTCGGGACTGGTCATAACACGCAGCCATGAAAGTTACTGCCACACACACAGGCACACAATCAACAATGTAAATTGTTGGCTTAGAATTTACACAGTCCACCACCTATCACAGTGCAAGAGAATCGTTGGATAGAGGGGACACTGGTTGAGATATAACGCTGGGCGTTTTTCCCTCTCTGTAAGGAAATGGAAATAACACGAATAAAACAATACGCTATGCAAGAAATTAAAAAAATAACAATTCGCTACACAAGAACAGCGTCAGAAGATGAAATGGAAGGCATCTCACGCGATCCAGTATCTAAGTACAACATCTACAGGGGAAAAATACCTCGCTGCATGGAATATCAAGATCACAGTAACTCTGTGCATGCATTAGATATTGCTATTACTCCCATACAGAGCTATAACCCTGTGCATGAAATAAAACGCCACAACAACTATCTCGCTGGGCATAAAACTCTGCGTACATTTCGATCCTTAAAATACCGTAACATCATTTAAGGAAATCACAACGTTTATCACAGTATCAAATCGTGTTCCAGGCATCAATGCTGAGTTTTAGTCATGAGAAGGGCGCTGAGTAAGTCGCCATTGATTTAGAGTAAATTGCAAACAAAACAAATCCTGAAGCATGAAAATCTCAGAGCAATCGTCGTAATTTCTATCAAATGCAAAGGGAAAATTCGCCACAGATTTTAAGTCAATAAGCAGAAAGAAAAACGCAAGCCAGAAGCATGATAACACAGACAAAAGGCACAATTCCAATCGTAGAGTAGAAGGATTAAAACATGGTCCACTGTGGCCATGGGCGGGGTAACTTTGTCATCCAAGGTAAAAATCACAGACGAAAATCGCAGACCAATGTATAAAACAAAAACCACACAATAAATTCACCAGGAAATGCATTAAACGCAGTCTTAAATCATTGCCAGGAAGAGTAATAAAACACAAGGTTACTTCGCTAGAAATGCATCAAGAATATGTAAGATGGTGGTGGCAAGGAAAACAAGAAAGAAAGGGGAAGAATATGGAAGATGGTGGTGGCACGAAGAAGAAGGACAGTGGAGAAAAAAGAACAGAGGGGATGATGAGGAGAAAGAAGATGATGACCTAGATACCTCCTCAACCTTATCTCTATATCAATCAAAACTCCTCAACCTTATCTCTATATCAATCAAAATGTTGTAAACAATTGAGATTGACTACCAATATTTTCAAATTGCTCAAACCTCTACAACTAATGACCATCAATGTTTTAAAAAGAGAATATTTTTCTATTGGCTGCTCAATTATATGAACACTTGTGTGAATAAAATATAGATACAAGGTTATAAGGTATCTAAGACCACAAAAATGAGTGGGTAGCTTTGTAAAATCAAAGCACTCACACTCTAAACATGGGAGGTAGTTAGATGAAAAGAGAGATTAACATGGGAGGTAGTTAGATGAAAAGAGAGATTTTGGAACATCTACTAGAATACCTTCATGTTCATTTTCATCTGTATCTCCACCTTCATAATTTTTAGCGACCAGAGTATTTTTTTTTTTTTTTTAACTTTTTTGAAGCTACAAAATGAATCCATTTCCTAACCGATTTGCAAATATTTCTTTCATATGACTCCTTATCTAGAAACATGCCGAGTGAAATGTGAAATATTAAAGCATTCAAGTTGAGTAGAATGAAAGAAAAGCATGTTATCGAATTGTGAGTATTATTTCTTTTTCTTCTTTCGAGATAATAGAATAAAAAAACCCATGGTTGAAATGAATATCGAGTGAATTTCAAAAGAATTTCCATCTTTGAGAGAGGGCATGACAAAGTATTACATCTCTCAAGGAAGATTTGAGAGGATAGCAAAGTATTACACTATTATCAATGATCAGTTTGAACTTCCTCCAAGAATGACGTTGGAATTATGTTTAAATATGAAAACACTTTCATAGCACATATTTATTTTATCAAATATATTTCTACGACATTAATGTGACACTAATAAGATATTACAAATTTACATATAAGATACTACTTCGATGTAACACGACGCTTACAATGTGTGCCAAATTTTAGTGACGTAAAAATGACGCAAAAAAATTCCTTATTACAATGCAAGTATGAGACAAGAGAAACAAATAAATTTTTTGATGTTTTCAATGTTATGTATTCTATGCAAAAATCACATTAAAAAACCCCAATGTGTGCCAAAAAAAAAATTAAACATGGAAAAATTGGATGAAGAGATAGAAAAAAATGATGCTACATACCCGTATTATAGTATTATCATCTGCATTTTAGTGTGGATGTTAAATTTTAATATGGACTCCAAAATTTAACAAAATTCCATGAATAAAAATTATCATGCCTTAATGGGCTAGTGGGATTTCCAAAGGAAATCGAAGAAGGATGACACACTGCCTCTTAGGAGGACAATTTTGTTTTTGTCTATATCCCTTAGAAACTTCTTTATAAAACCAATTTGAAAATAGTTTCATTTTTTGTTAAATTATCATTTTAAATTTATTTTAATGAATTTTGTAAGCAAGATCTTAACTCCTATATGCAAAAAGTTGTTCGAGTTAGCAACATTGACATTGGCTATGTGGATATATAGTACATCTAGTTAAATTGTGTTGTGAGGGTGATTAGATACAAGGAGACCAAGAGAATGAACTAAAATTCATGAATATGATCACTTAGACCTTGAGGAAGGCCTACATACAAACCGATTTTTCCCTTACCCTCTTCTCCATGTTGTTCTATAAGCCCAAAGTGTTGCATGTAGTAAGCCCATTCCATGTCATAGATAAGTGTTGTAATCTAGGGGAAAGTACGAAAATCTTACTAGTAATTCATTAAACAAAACAACAGATATGATACAACACTATATACACACACACATAGACATATATGGAAAAATACAAAAAGTATTAGGATAACCAACAATATGCACTTTATTATGTACAAAAACAACCAACCTTTCCTCTGTTACATAGTCATGTATATATACTTGTGTAAATAGTTACATGGAAATTATAACTTCCTAACTGCCTCGGTCGGTTGACCCAAATGGTTGTTCGAACGACTCATATACTCGATTTAAATAGTCGAATGACTTAAATTTGGTTGACTATCAGGTCTATTCGGTAGGGCTTACTATCCCCCACAACATCTCCCCCCTCCTCAATTCCCTGCTTTCCCAAAGCAAGGGAGAGGGTGTTACTGTTACATTATTAATAATTTTTAGAGAGTAAGATTACAATTTTTTAACCGAGAGAGAATATTTAAAATGAATGGCTTCGTTGGATCTTCTATAGTTTCCTTTGTTGGTGTTGCTAGATTTCTTGATGCACTTTGAGAAGAATAGAACATATTTTTGTATGGTTGAAAAGAAGAATGTATATGTAAAACTGAGCTCATTTAGTCTAGATCCTTCAAAATGGTTTTGGTATAGACCGTGTGCTCCTATACCGAGCGATTTTTTCTCAAAACTTGATTTGATCACTACTCTCACTAGATGAATTTGACTGTTGTGGTGGTCTTATGGCTAGAAGAATGACTCATTTCTTCCCCTCGACCCCAGTCCCTTGTTGATGAACATGACCAACATATTTGACTCCCATTTCCTATATCTATGCAGTAGTCGGTTGACGACTAAATGGTGCCAAATTTCCTTAGGTTGAACAACGTAATGTCCTGTCAGTGTTGCATTATTCCACTACTAATGGAGTGATCCAAGTGGATCTTGTGACCGATAAAAAATAGTGTTCTCAAATTTTCATGAAAAGGTCTCCATGCAGAATATCTTGACGAGATATTTCCAGTGCAACTTGAACGGGCTCAAATAGATGTTGTATGAGAAAGTTGTCGCGTTTTGAAGTTTTGGCCAAACAAGAAAAAAGGCTGACAGGGTTGACACGTGGCACCACCATAGAATGACACATGGAAGTGAAACCAAGACACGTGGTAGTACCTATAGGAGACACAATAATACATATAGGACACATGGAAATATGACTTATTAGGCGACAATATATATGGTGACATGACATGCTGACTAGGTTGTACAAATGTTGACATGGCATATTGACTGGGCTATACAGTTGTTGACGTGGAATGATGATTGGGATGTATGGAGGCTGATGTGGCATGCTGACTGGGTTGTATGAATGATGACATGGTAGGTTGATGTGGCACCAACATGGTGGAGGATGTGGTAGGATGACTGTGCAGATTATGGGGCCACCACATGGACCAATCAAAGGAAACAACGTGGCAACCCCAATTTTCCTAAAAGAGGCTTATCAACTCTGAAAAGGTTGGGTGGGTGGTTCGAACCCCTGACATCATCGACAAAAACCTAACGACTTATTGTTGGGCCACCGATAGTACTTGTTATAGATATCGATGATTTTATATTTGAAGAGTTATGTTACAATTATTGGTTAAAGATGGATGGTTTGTGGGGTTTGACCCCACGACCTCTGTTGAGTCAATTCATTTCCATAATAAAAACCCCTTTTAATTGTCTATCAGGTTCATAAACTAATGAGCTATAGACACAATATGTGTGGGTAAAGGATCAAAGTTGTGAGTACCCTAGTTATTTTATCTTTTCAAGAGACAAACACACCATCCAACAAACCAATCATTCATGAAAATTTCATCAAACCAATCTTAAATATTCCGACATACTGAATACCAAATATGAGAAAAAATAAAAATAACATATATGTCATGCATAGATCTCTGATATATGTATGATCATTCTCTTTGCTCTGATCTCATTCCGATCTTTCACTTTGCAAGTGTTAAAGGTTCACACAACAAACAATTAAGTATATTGCTAGAAAATCAGAAAATAGAGACTTAGTAGTGAATTTTTCTCGTCAAATTTGCTTTTTAAGATCCAAGCCACAATCTTTCAATTCCTATGACTAAGTACTCTTGATCTATGAATAGGGATAAATCTAACAATAAGAGTTTTATTCACTGGTCGAAACAAGATGAGAAATTATGGTCACAAGTTTTACTATGACTACATTTTATTAGTAAGCTTAAGAGGATCTTGAGTCTCCACTTCACTTGGTGCTATTGACCAAATGTTAAACTTCTTAGTTTAGAGTGAAAACTTATGAACTAGAAATCTAATCACGTAGTCAATACTTCAATGCAAAGAACATTTGGCAACTCTTTACTTATACAAACAAATAGTTCATATAGTGGTAACTTGACTTGTTACGCATCGTGCAATATTAATTGCGTGATGAAAAATTGAGAGCAAACAACAACAATCCTTTAGATTTGATCCTCACAAAGTAACTGAGAGTATTTCTAGAATTGAATATTTTATCATAAGTGATTGGATCGACTTCTATCATATTGTATAATTTAATTGTAATCACTCTATAAAATTTACATCAATCGAAAGGAATCAATAAAAGAATAGAGGTCACACTTTAATAGATCACACCATTCACTCATAAATAATTGTAAGGTTGTCTTTGGGAAAACCCTTCACACTAAATTCTAGTCTTATGCTATAGGAACAAGAGAGAAATAAAACAACAACCAATACTGTTGCAATAAGATTACAATAGATTTTCGTGATGTAACATATGTTTGTCAAGATTCTTATCTTTTAACTTTTGTGGTTTTCATCAAATTTTCAGACATATTCATGGACCTTAAACAAGATTGTAATGGCTATTATCTTTGCAAATTGATCTCTTCAACACAATTTCGAGCTTACTCATTTGTATATATATTATAGAATATTCTTTTGATCAATCAAACAACCCACCATCACCCGTAACTATTCTCTTTCATTCCAAGAAAATTATAGCATATGTTTGTCAAACAACCCACATATTCAAATGCGTCACTATAAAGGGCATAAGAATATTGCCAATGTGTTAAACCCTATATGTGATCTGAAGTTTGTTATATAGCTTTGGATGAAAAGGGGTTCTCCAAAGACCAAATCTGAAGTTTGTAACTCATCACTCATTCATGCAAAGGAGAATATTATAAACACACACATACGACCTGTAAATAAATATTCAAACACTTGTAATGTAAAATTAGATTACAAGAAACTAAACTGAGTTACAGAAATAACTTAGGTCGACGTCCTGGCATTGGTGGGCCCTTGCCAATCCTTGAAATCCAAATTTTATTAAAAAGGAGTATGCATATAGCTTGAAACCACTGATATCATTTACATTTGATATAACACAGAACTTCAATATTTTTCTATTCCTTACTGAAAAAGTATAAAATCTTGTTCTTAAAACCAATTTAAATAATGGATATATCTTTATAGAAAGCCCTAATAATATTTAGATGAAGTCACCTCCTATGTTCTCGAGGAACAAGAGGACAAAAATAGTTTTCCAATCAAGAAATCGAACTGACTTCAACAACTAGTACAAACTAAGCAAAAATATTAGACCAGAAGTGTTCTCGTTGTTATTCGTATGATGGAGACACAGATGAATTTCGGTCCCAAGTATAGCATATCGCCAGAACACTCACCCATATGCTAGTATAGAGGTCCATGTTGACAATGAATGGCCTGAGCACAAGGTAATATGTCACGATCCTTGCTGGCACTTTGCTTCCCAATACCCAAGTGGTCAATCTTCATTTTGGTGCGACCATATCTTTGAAATTTGGAATCCTGGTATGTGAATATTTATGGTACATGAATACCACTGCATTCTTTATTAGCAAAACTGATTTTAAAAACTCTTTATAATTCATCGGAAACATAGGAAACATGACAAAATGAGGAAACATGCCAAAATGAGCAACCATACCTGATAATACTTTCCAGAGGGTATTTTGGTCTGGAATTCACAAAAATGAATGGTATCAAGGCTAGGTTTAATTATAAAAGTAGAGCATAAGTGAAGAAAAATATGTCTGGAAAATGACAAAACATGGGTTCAACATATCCCCCACACTGGTTCAAGTGCATGCCCTTAGGAACAAAATACTTTGAAAAAATCATTAGGACAAAATTGTGATATGATCCTTTCTTACTAGGGAATACCAACTTCCTTGAACAAGATACTGAGTCCCCCTTCTGATCAAGCTATTCTCTCACTCCTCTTCCTCTGTAATGGTTTCTTAGGGTCTAATAACTTATGCATTTTCGTATTTGTTTTTTTGTTCTCTGACTGTAATTTATTGATTTCTTCCTGAAATATCTGGCTTTGCCTCTTCAACTATGCATTTTTCTTCTCAATATATAGCTACAATACAGTCAGTTCTATCACCTCATGTTTCAGCCTTTTAATCTTCTGATTCTTCTTTTTCAATTTCATACAGACTGGTGATCTATCTGTTGACTCGGCCAAGGAGATATAGAGATCATTGTGGTCATCAAATCCACTATCAACATGTTTCAAAGAATGATTATTTTGAATTTTTGAAGTTTCAGGTTCTCGATCCTTTGTAGTCTTAGGAATATCTCAGATTATTTTGTAATTGTTCCTTCCTTCATCCAAAGAGAATGAAAACTATTGTTGTCCCACTAAAGATACATCAGGCCTATCGAGGTTATTGTTTTAACTATTGTCCAGTCCTGACACTTTTCTAATAGGGGTTTGGTCCTTCACTTTTTTTCTCTTCATAACCCTGAAAACTTCACCTATGGGTCTGGTATCCTCCTCGTAACTTTCTAAAAATATTGGTTGTTTCTTAGTGACATTATGTGGCTGAGAAAGAGTTGCTCTTGCATTTTTCTTTTTATGCAAATATCCTTTCCCTTCGAAAAGTTTATATTTTGATGATTGACCATATTTCTAGTTATTCGACGAGTGGGAGGTAGCTATGGCACAGATTTCTTTCCTAAAATTTTTGTGATTTTACCCTTTCGAGGCTTTCCTTCAGGAAATATGAAGCCCTTGGCTCCAGAGGAGATGAGGTCTTCATTACAATCATTTGTAATGTTTTTATCCCTCTGTTCCCTATAATATTTTATTGACATTTCATTAGGTTCTCAACTAAACCTATATTGGACAATGAAAGTGCTCCACGACTTGTTTCTCTTATCTAGCTCTGCCGCAATAGTTATCTTTACCAACCCGTGATGATAAAAAAAATTATAAGTATTTTTAGTGTTACTTCTCACCATACTCAACATTTTAATTAAGCTTCTCCATAAATAATACGGGAAATTGATCTAATGTCCAAGATCGAAATGAAACAATAATCTATTATGGTACTGATAAATTTGAGCATACTTGCCTTCTCATGTCAAGAACCTCCGTAGGAGTGCTAATGGTGCCACCCATTCCTCCTTAATCTAAGTCCACGACACCCCCTTTTCCCAGTCCACGTTGTGGAATTCCATCTTTAAAAACTTGTTGCACATGGTGGTGTCCATATGTAGCTTTTTAAACCATCTTAGGAAGCCTTGTAGCATTAGCTAGGGTTTCCTCGGTGTTATGAGGAAAATCACTCTATGGCATGGAGTAAACCACAACAGATGGAATGACTGCAGAAATCAACTCTAATCTCAAGTATGCTATATAAACGAAAATGCTAACAAGACAAGATAAAGAGCCTACCTCGTCTAGACGTTCGATGAAGACCACCATTGAGCACTCGACTCAAATATTTATACCTGCAACTTGTCCTCAACAACAAAGATACACAAACATATGGTGATAATATATATTGTTAGCACATATAATAACATAATCCATCAACATTCATAATAAATATGCCCATGGAATAACAATTCAAATATTTTCAAGATATTAATTGGATGAGAAAATAATATTTCTATTAAAATATGATCAACAAAAGTGTATGAATGACAAACTTCCATGTTGACACGTCTCAGAACCGAGAAACTAAGTCCCTTTCAGCTGGGCCTCCACCATTTCAGTCCTCCACCAAAGGAAATCTCACATAAGAGAGATAATGAGGTTCTCCATCAAAGAGGGAAGAGCTTAGGGGCTGAACAATCTGTTCAGACTTTAAAGGAAAAAGGGATGCAGACTCAATATGAAGTGAATAATTTCTCTAGAGTAACTTTGCTCTCAAAAGTTGAATTCTTCTTTCTTTACACGGTTTGGATATGGCCCATTTATAGCTTCAAATGGAACTGAAGGGATGAGTCATAATGTTTCCAGTATATGGAAGGTCAAGGATCATGGATCTCGTGACGTGACATGGAAACCCGACACCATTTTTAATTTTGAATACCAAAATTGATTTACGCAATTTGTAGTCGTGCAACGTACGTATACGCATGTTGTATAACTAACAGGGTGCGTATAAGTGGAAAATATGTTTTTTAGCTCTAGGAAGTGCAAAAGGGGACTACAATTTTGCATAGGAAAATGGAAAAGTCCTTCTGAGAAAGTTGCATCGGGTGAGGCAAATATTTCTATAACAGATGCCCCCTAATGTGTGAGGTCAGAGGAGTATCTGCGATAGCCAAAATACATTATAATCCCTAGAAGTGGAGTAATGGATACCCAGCTGGACGAACTAGTTGCTCATGAGAATATTACAATCCATAATGACTTTGTACATTTGGCTGCCAATTTGAATTACACTGCAAATCCATGTAGAAATATACCAAACAGTTGTTCATGGCCGTGAATAGGAAATACAAAGTAGATACATGCCATAGGATTTCCTAGTCATGAACAAGGTCCATTGAAAACTAGTCTCAAAATCAATCTGAAGATATATGTGTACAATGGAGTACAATATAATCTCCTATGATCACTGAAGTCATATAGGTACTGGTCCAATGAATTATAGAAACAACTCAGGAAAGCCGCGACTATAAATTGATGTCTTCAAGTCTTCTACACGATCTGCCAAAGGTGAAAGTCTACATCATGTGAATAGAGGAGTTGAGGTCGAACACAATGAGACTTCGTTTGATTACCGATCATTAAGGTATACCATTAACAAATGTGAGACATCTTGCCAATAATGAAAGTAGGTAGCAAGGCACCGAGTACATTCTTATAAGTGTGAATAAAGGTTTTGAGGTTGAACACTTGAAGAATCCATCAATCAGGAGACATTGATGTATTCCCAATTGTCGATGGAGAGAGAACCTGCCACTGGTGAGTGCAAGCCTCTAGGTACTCATAGGACACTAGGTCTCGTTTCCAGAATAGATGAGTTGAATTCTATGGAAGGAGACCCACTGAAAGGAGAGAATTAAGGCATCTCTCATCAGTTAGCGTGAGGTACATAGAAATAACTTCACGATTTGGAGGAACTCAGACAAAGAGGATGTTCACGAACCAATGACCTTGTGCATCTTTCTCATGCACCATATGCAAGCATTGCACGAAAAATACCCTATGAATAACATCCAATAATGAAAACTGCTGAAAAAGGCGAGGAAACCACAAAAACGTGTAATGGAATCCAAGACACGGCATGAATCCCAATGTGTGAATAGATTTCTTGTCGTCGAACAAAAGGGAAACCCCCTAGTCAGCGACCAATGAGGAGATGTCGACTGTTGGGTTCAAGGTTACCTACCCATAATGAAATTAGGACTAGGGTGCATGGTAGGACTACAACTTCATGTAATTTGAGACACACTGAGGGTATGGTTGACATGCAAAATCAATATTTTTGAGAAATGGCGAACACATTCTTATAGGCATCCTTTGAACAAGAGCATGAGACATATGGAGGACACCGACAACATAGACTTGATAATGAAACTTTTTGATGCAGAAGGTACCAATCAAATTCTCCGTAGGGACTGAAAGAGTAATCAATCAGAGGAGTAAACTCTAAGTAACGAGATCAGCTTCCTAAGGTCATGCTAAACCCAAACTTTGGATGAAAATTGGACTCAAAAGTTTGTGCTCTGTTCAAAGGTGACATGACTACTGCCAATATGAGATAATATTCCTTTCTCGCCCATATTTTTTTATTTTTTCATAGACAAATGAATGTTATGATACAAAGGAGGAAATAAGTGTCGCGAGTAAGAAACTAGTTCCAACAATGGAACATACATATGCTCAATGCAAGGAGGTGCATGCAAGACATGGAAACTTGGGGGAATGTTTCCTCCTAGGGTACATGGTGTCAAGCTGCAAATGATATAAACAAGACTCTACTTGGCTGGTGATGCAAATTTCTGAGGTAATAGGCTTATAACACGAAAGCGGGAACCAAAAATAGGCTCAATATTGCAAGCAAGAGAATGAGATGCAATTACAACTTAACTCCAAAGAATGTCCTTTTTCATGAATTTAGTCCCCTAGGCCCAAAAAAGTATAAAACAATACCCAAGAGATCTCTTCTATACACTAGTGACTAGAGTATTCATTTTTTGAAATTAGTCTACTTGGTCCGAAAAAGGGTTAAACTTACACCAAATAGACATCCTTTCATATCCAATTAACGAGTGTGAAAGAGGCAAGTTCACTTGGAAATATTTTCGCTTTTTGAGAGACTTGGAAAAGAACTTAAGAAAGACTTGGTGGGATTCCCATAGGTATAGGTCAGCATGCTTATGAGTAAGAATATGAGGCTCGAACACAAAGTCATATTGGAACTATAAGGGACTCCTGATCTTTATGGAATAATATTTGCATGGGCACTAGATGACACAGAGGTTCTAACTAGGGAACCCATGTTTGGTAAGCCTCTACCATTCAATAACGACACTTCTATTAGCAGTGAGGAGGTTCTGTGTCGCTTATAAATGGGTTCATACCTAAGGCATATGCATCACAGTCATAGGATAATGCAAAAATGAAATATGGAGTGATGAGCTATCCTATATGATGGTCAAAGAAAATACCTTCCAAAGTCACGAACGGGTGAAATGACGCTAGAAACCGCAAAAATCCATTAACAAGATCACAAAATCCAACTCCTTCCACTGCAGTATTAGTCCAATAGGCCAAAACATTAGCAAAAACTATATAAAGTGGGTAAAAGTTTTCTACTAATAGTAAAAAAAACCAATTTTACCATACCATTTGAGTTTTTAACCCACATAGTGCATTTTGGACCAAATTTCCATTGATCTTCAAGTGCCAATTGTGGGAGCTACAAGCAATGGAATTGACAACCGTTTGGACCAAGTAAGTACTCTTTCCCTCCTCTTCATTTCTAGTGGGTTAGAATTTCAAATTAGTCCCAATTTTTTTAGTTTTTTAAGGCATAACTTAGGAATTAGGGTGTACGCGGGTTGTAGTTCATTGGGTCGCATATATGGAGGCATGCACGTGGGTAGGGGAAATCCAACCTGCGTATATGCATCTCTACATGTGACTGTTAACACAACAACCCGTGTACAAGTCCGCAAACTAGTTGTTTAAAGAGTTTGACTAAAAACAATGGTTTTGTTCTTGCATGATGATACTTGAATGGAGAGAAAGAGAGCACGAGGAAGTTGATGCTACAGTGGAAAGATATCTAGGGGCCCAATTAGCGCTAAAACGATGTGGGATTTCAATTTTTAGGCTCTCAAAGGAATGATGGCTCAAGTGAGGTTGCTCCAAATGTTGGTGAAATTTTGGGATCCGGATACAGAGGCCTTCAATCTCGATGGACAACCATCGAGAATTGAAGTCAATGACATCTGTTTCCTCATAGGATTATCACTTCAGGGTGAGGTCATGAATCTCAAAGCCTGGGGAGCTAGGGGTGGTATGAACATAGAGGACTACATTTCCACTCACTGTGTTGTAGGCACAGAGAAAGTAGGGAGTTAACTCCCCATGAGGGTGATCAAGAACCTGAGCTTGAAGATCATCATCCTTGTACCTACATGGATCATGAGGTTGACCTCGTTGCACCAGGAATCAGGTCTAGTCATGTTTTATGCAGTGGAGTGATTGCAACCTATAGTTTACAACTAGTGTACCTCACTACTATCTAATATGAAGAGCTAGTTGACTAATTGCAAATAGGGGAGGAAAAGAAACTTTGGGTTTGCATCTATATTATGTAGTTTTTTCTTTGAGTGGGTTCTATATTCGAGCCCTAGAGTGGATATCATCCCACACGAATCTCGCAATCCAACCATGTCACGGTGGACTGGGGTGATGAGGCAGCTAGGAGGTGGTAGGCTACCAACCCCCTACAATGACAAGTTTTTCTTATGGTGGTGTCGATAGGTGATAGCCATAGAAAACTACCCGTATGCTAGGATCGACTACAAAGGAGATCCAGATATGCCATTGCCACGAGATTCCTCCAATGAAGATAAAAGTAAAGATTTTTTTTGTTTTTCAAAGAGAATAAAAAACAAAAATATTTTTGGATGGTATCAAGTATTGACAATTACTTTGTTGCACAGATGTGGGTCCATGATGACTAGAAGGATTCCCACGACATCGTCGAAGGAACTGGGAAGATGAGATAGTGGAAGGATATGTAAATAAAGTGATTCAAAATGTACAGGGGAACCTATCTCATTTGACGTACATGATTCCTATGGTTCATGTAGAGGATCTTCTAGAGGCTATGCAACGAAAAGTGGTGGGTGTACCCAGTGCATCGATGTGACTCTTCCTACGTCTTACAAATTCAGTGTATGCTATCATGATATGAATTCGACGCAAAATGCGTAGATGCCATGGTTATTGTATCGATCAAACATATATGTAATTTGAGGGTGTAAGCCCCATTTTGTACTATGACACCATAGTTTTGGAGAGATGAAATATAAAAACATTGGTCTTCGACTTTACTTATATATTACAATGTGTACATTGATGGATGTTTTTTCTTTACTTTAGTTATGTGACAAATTCCAAACTAAAACATAATTAACATATGCATCAGATACATAATTAGAACTTCTAGGTATGTGATTATAAGTAATAAAATCAAAATGTCATTCCAAAAGTCATACCCATACGAATCGTTGGAGTAGAGTAGGGTCTCGCACACGGTAAATACCGTTCAACTGACATAATACTAACTGGGAGTCTAGAAAAAATTCTAAATATAGAACACCATGTGAAATGACATCGCGTAAAATCTCTATAACGACACTATATTCGTTGATGGCCCTAGACAAATGCCACCTAAAGACACTAGTTGACCCTCGGGTGAGTAAACGACCCAATGGGTAGAAGCCATTTTCCATGTATGATGACTAGCACTATCTGTGAATCCTAAGGAAACTGAAGACTCCCTTGACATCTGCCAACCAAGGGAAAACTCGACAATCAAGCTGATGACACAAAGGAAAAGATATATACACTAAGATAAACTAGCATGCAAAGAATTACGCCCAAGCTTGGGGCTCAAGTGTAATATCTTTTCAAGTAGAGCCCATTTCTGGGCTCAACCAAAATATTCCCTTCATAATATTCCAATTCATAGTCTCCTTTTTCTAAGACACATCACACGATATAAGGACCTTGAAAAATGGGGTTGAACTTTCTTGCCCCCAACGGTTCTTTGTCTTCGTCGTACAATAGGACCAAGTCACCCTCAATGTACTGCCGAGGAAAGACAAACTTATCATACTAGACCTTGAGACATCGTTTATTCACTTCAATAGTCATAGACGCATCTCACCGATGCTCGTCTAGGCTCTCTAGGTGTACGAGGCATTCTTCGAGATCAGAAGTGTCAGGTAGGAGCTTAATTTCCAGTCTAATGGAAGGGATTTCACATTCAATAGGAAGGATCAAATCCACACCATGTACTAACTGAAAAGTAGAAAAACAAGTTGAAGTCTTAACTGAGGTTTGGTATGCCCAAAGCATAAGGTAAAGCATTAGATGCCAGTCAATTTGCTCTAGCTGATAGGTTTTTGCAAAATAGTCTTGAGAGATTTTTTCACAACCTCTACTTGTCCATTTTCTGAGGGATAGTAAGGGGACAAATGACCATGTTTAAACCCCAGTTTAGATGCTAATTCCTTCATCATTTCATTCTGAAAGTGACTTCCATGATCAGTGACAATCTCCCTCGGGATTTCGAACTGGGCTATAATTTGATTGAACAAAAAAAGTGTTGCAGTCTTACCATCAGATGTAATTGTAGGCATGGCCTTTTCCTATTTATTAAAGTAGTCTATGACCACGATGATATGTTGATTCCCCCAAACGATGTTGGGTTGCAGTCCAAAAAATCCACCCCCCACTTGGTGAAGGGACTGACGGTGATGACCGGGTGAAGAGGGGATGGATGAGAGCACACTTTCCAAGAAAACACCTGGCAAGGGTGACACTTGTTGACAACTTCGATGCAATCTTTAAAAATTTTCAGCCAAAAATAAGCAGCTCACAATATTTTTTGGGTTGTCGCAAGCTCACATAGATGACCACCACAAGCCCCATTATGACAGTCATTAAGAACTGACTCAGCCTCTTCATGATTCAAGCAATGACACAATATGTTATCTATGCCTCGATGATAGAAAGTGTCGTCGATGATACAATAGTTTTTAGATTGATACCATATATGTTGTTGATCGTCTCTCGAAAGATGCTGAGAGAACTTAAAGGTTTTAAGATAGATCAAAATGTCTCCATACTAGGGGTCCAAAGATGAGATAAGGAAAATTTGTTCATCCATGATTGAATCATTATAAATAATGTCCTCATCTAGCCTAGAGAAGTCCAATATTAACTCGACAAAAACTAGTGATTTATTGGATTTCGCCAAATCAAAATCAAGGTCAAAATTTCACGAAATGACAATCCATTTATTGTGTTTTCCCCCTATGATATGCCCAGTAAGGATGTATTGAAATGGGTTGACATCAACAACTATGATAGTTTTTCAAGCAATATATAGTTCTGTAATCTTTGAACCGCGTGTATGGCAACCAAGGATAACTTCTCAACATGAGAGTACTTGAGTTCTGTAACGACCCTTGATTATTAAGTATAATTAATTTAATAATATAATCCTAAAAGATTAGCTAAACTGTATTTATGTCTTAAAATAACATTTCTAATTGATTATTATTAAATAGTTGTTCATGATGGTTAATGATTGACTTAATTATTAATTAATTCATTAATTAATAAAGTATTAAATTAATGGTGAATAATAAAATATACTACTAATTTAGTTACGTTCCCGAAAATGGAAACGTATTAATGAATGGATAAGATATTTAATAATGGGATAAGGTATTTAATAATGGGATACGGTATTTAATTCCAATTTATCCATTGTTTAGTTAGATTTATTATCCATTGATAAATTTTATATGCGTAAGTGTTAAGTAAATTTGGAATTATTCTTCTTTATACAGCTTGTAGAAATTACTGTACATTTGGTAGAATCACTAGCTATTGATTTAAAATCAGTCTTTACATTTGGTATCAGAGTTAAGGTATTTCTTTAAAATTCATGCATTGTTTTGTATAAAAATTTGTTATTAAATTTTATTACTATGAAATATTAGATTGCGAATGTGCTAGATTAAGTAATTTTTAAATTTTACTGTAGTGTTGTAATTCAATGGTTGTTTAAATTAATTTAGAGCCATTACAAGTTCAGGGCCGACTAAGTTTCAAATAAGGTAGTAGACAACGTGCTCATGGAGCTCATCATCCTCCTGAACCAAAACCATACCAACCTTCCCTTCGGATGTGACGATATAAAGAAAGTAATCTCTATTGTAGTTCGAAGGCTTCAACATAAGCGTCGATACTAAGGATTTCTTAAGAGCATCGAAGGATTTTTGGGCTTGCTCATCCCATATAAACGAAGTGTCCTTCTTCAAGAGATGCATGGAACCCTTGTAAACCTTGAAGTTGACGAATGTTGCGCGGGGGAGGCAATTGAAGTATCACCTTGAAAGATTCAAAGAATGCACCATGATCTCAGTCTCAGAAACTAAGAATCCTAAAAGAAGACCCGACCTAACACAAAAGATGCACTTGTAAGGGTTTAAACATATGCGATAATAACGACATATCTCAAAAACTAGCCGAAGGTGGGTAGAGTGATCCACTCTCTTGCGAGAGTGAGCCACGAGATCATCAAGGTAAACTTCGACAATATGCTTGAGATCGTGAAAAGTGAAGGTCATGGTGCGTTGGAAGGTTTCTCTGGTGTTTTTAAGGCAGAAAGGAATTTTCTAGTATGTGAAAGTTCCTCAAGGACAAATAAATGTCGTCTTACATTGATCCTCAGGTTTGATATGAATTTTATTATACCCTGAAAATTCATCCATAAAATAAAAAACCTCTCTTCCCTCACACTCATCAAGAATCTGATCAATGAAAGGTGTCGAGAAGTTGTCTTTAAGAGATGCCTTATTCAGGTCTCGAAAATCCATACACACATGGATGGTTCCTTGTTTCTTATTCACGGGAATGGGATTGGATACCCATTCAGTCAAGGGAACCAAGTAGATAAAACCAACATTAAGCAACTTCTCTGCCTCTACCTTAATAGCAGGGGCATTCCTAGGATTAACAGCTCTAAGTCATTGCGGAACATGTTTAGCATATAGGTAGGTTTTGATCTCATGTTCGACGATGCGAGGGTCGGTTCCTAGCATCTCTTCATATGACCAATAAATTACATCATGAAATTATTTGAAGAGATCGATGTAGATCTGAATTTCTTCAGGTGAATAATCCACACCAATATATGCATTTTCAATTTTATCGGGAATGCAAGAGATATCGATCATGATATTAGGAGAAATACTTTCCATGTTTCCTTCGGCATAAATGCCATGTGTATCTAGTGGAACCACGACGTGACCGACTATCTTACTCAAGGTATATCCAAAATTGTCTTGTTCGATCCTAACAAGCTCTGGGAGTAAGTAAGAGCGATGATGCATACCATCCCATAGCCTATCAGGACCATTCATGGCCTCTAAGATCTATTCATATGAAGTTAAAGTATCATCGAGGTAATCATGTGAACAAGATGATGAAGTGGCCCATGCAGGCTGAAGAACAAAATCCTCCTTGTTCGTCTGCAAGGAGATAGGATCTGGGTCAACAGTAGAGTCGAGAACATCCGGATACATTATCTCTGCCATCGACAGGGGCATTTCCATTCCAATATGTGACTGACCTTCAAAAGACATTGTTGGGGAAGGTAGGGTCCAAGGATCATTAAAATACAATGTGCAGAAAGGAAGAGACCTCATTGGTGAAGAAGACCTACTAGACATGGCATAGATATGATGGATTAGTGCCACAAAATCAAAGGTACCCATAAGGGAGGAATACATTCCAAAACCAATATCCTCATTTTTCAGATGAGAATTGTTGATCATAGGGATCGAAGGTCCAAATGGTGCATTGGGACTAGCATGACAACTGATCAATCGTCATGATTTTCCCTCCAGGAGGAAAACATAAAGTACAAAAAACAGATGATACGACTGGAATCATAGCATAAGTCTAGTTACACCCTAGTAATAAGTTATAGCCAAAGGGTGCATCAACCACCTCGACATATACCTCCAATGTCTTTCCACCTAAATATACCATAAAGGTAGGAAGAATACCGCGGGGACGGAAAGAACGACCATCAAATGCGATCAACATACTTGGATATATAGAGAGGGTTGGAGAGACAATGGATTTCCAACAGGTTAGGAACATCATGCATGTTGCAACGCCTTCATCAATAATGGTACATTTGATGGTATAATTTGAGTAATACACCTGGATTTGAAAGGCCACATGGTAAGGCAAGCGAGGCTTCACATTCATGACGTCAAACTTGATAACCTTAGAGATACACGGGTCTAAATATCCTGACACAGATAACAAGGCATTCCTCTGTGAAGGACACATCTGGATCACTTCCAAAAATGACACCGCACAAGGGATTTGACCCAGATCTTCAACAATCAAATAATTTTGGGTAGCTCTAGCATTAGGGTTGGGGGTAGAGCGTTTTAGTACTCGTTTTGGAATACAAAGTGGGGGCTCTGGCTTTTCGATCTGCAAAAGTGTTTTTAGAGGAGGGGGAGACTCTAGACCTAGAACATCCTGTGGAGAGTTGTAGTCATGAGACCGAGTGGCTACATTAATTTGAGACTTGACAATATTTACACATAGACAATCACCTTCATGCGTCGGTGGGTTTTGATTCCCATTCGACACATTTCCGGAATTAGAGGAGCTTGAGGCCATGTGTTTGTTATGCGGAAAATGATTAGTTGGCACAATAGGCTGTTGAGACAAGAGCCTCACAACTTCCTCAAGTTTGGGGCACAAGTGGGTAAGGTAATCATCTGTACAAAGATTACAAGGAAACTTCACCTTCCGCTTTTATTTGTTTCCCTCACCAACAATATTTTTCGATCTATCATTGTTAACATTGTCCTTGGGTTTATTATTTTTATTATAATCATGAGAATGATGAGAGTGCTCATAGGAAGAATAACTAGAACTTGATGGTGAAGATGGAGGCTCAGGAGGGTCTCCTTTAGCCCCTTGATTCACTGAAGCATTATCATCTACTTGTGCTTCCTTTTTCTTCCATTTCTTCTTCACCCTCTTCTCATAGTCTCCATACATTTTCTCGACCATTTCTAACATTCGAAAAGACCATATTGAAGTTTTTCTTATGTTCATCACGCTTGTCCTCTTCAACAATTTTCTTCCTTCAGGATGCACGACCAACTTTGAGATTGAAATTCTTAAGAGTTCATTCACCCCGCTTATCCTTGGCCCTAGTAAGCTTGGCCCAAATAAAAAAGTGGTGCTACCGGTAACACCATTTTTTGTAACCAGTTCAAAATTACAACATTTTTCAAGCATGGGCTTAAAGGATCAAACGGCTTCTCAAACAAACTTTAAAATCAACTTCCAAATCAAAAAGTGGTGCAACGGGTAGCACCATTTTTTGTAACCGGGTTAAAATTACAACTTTTTTCAAGCATGGGCTTAAAGGATAAAATGGTTGCTCAAAAAAAATCTAAAATCAACCCCCAAATCAAAATGTGGTGCTACCGGTAGCACCAATTTTTTTGACCAGGTCAAAATTACAACTTTTTTCAAGCATGGCCTTAAAACATAAAATAGTTTCTTAGAAAAACCTTAAAATCAACACCTAAGTAAAAACATGATGCTACGTAAAGTAATTTTTTTTTCTAAACACTAAAATTCCAGCTAATTACGACCTAATTCAAACTGTGGCCTTGACAACAAATCCCTACAGAAATTAAAAAAAAACCCAAAATTAGATCCTAAATGGTCACTTGAAAAAAAATTTACTAAATCTTTTTTTTTCTTAATTTTACATTAAAAAATAAATAAAAAGAAAAAATAAAATCTTCATAAATATATATTTTTTAATGAAGACGAAAACACATTTAAAAAAATATATTCAAAATCCAAATTAAAAAAAAAAAAACAAAAAAACAAAAAAAAATTAACAAAATGGTGAAAACCAAAGAAAAACTAAAAAGAAACAAACAAACAAAAAAAAATTGGCCGGAAAACAATAATTTAAAACAAAAAAATGTTTTTTTTTGTTAAAAAAAGAACAAAAAATGTCTTCAAACTTAAAAAAAAAATAAAAACAAAAAAGTGGAAACCTTATGTATCAAAAAATTTAAAATATCAAAAAACCACCTAAGAATGGAGGGGGTTGCTACGGGTAGCACCATTTTTAAAAACAGGGTAAAAAACTTGACCCCCCCAAAAATGAGAACTCTGTAGGGTTCTCGTTAAGTTGGTAACTATGTTAAAAGTCCTAAAGTGTCGAAGTGCATCGGAATCGTCTGTTGGAAAGGGACGTGTGGCACTTGATCTATAACTTCAGGTACGAAGCATTTCGAGGAGAAAAGACTCTGAAGCATTCAAAACTCCCGAATCCAGAAGTCCCGAAAAAGATCGCAGTCGTTGACTATGAGAGGAGTGTGAACAATATATCTGGTCTACGTGTGTTCATGAGTTCGACGGATTTGGGGTCATGTGTATCAAGAACACCCGAAGCCCGAAGTCCCGAAGTGAGGAAGGGCAGAAGTTTAAGCCCACGTTTTTCAATCAAGGTCACGTGGAGGACTCTACAGGTGTTTCAAAAGTCCCAAAAAAGATATTTCACGCTTGAAGTTTAGGACTTTGACCCATGGGAACAATTGTGAAGGTTCAACACAAACCTGTGAGCTAATTCGGCTTCCGAAGTTGATCGATCCTTGACCGGGAAGTCGCATAGCCCCGAGAGTGTAGGGCATCTGTATCATTTTGGTTTTCAATTAATTTGGGATGTGAAGCCTGCCATGATTGACGTAGCTTTTCAATTAACCAAACATGCATTTTTAATTGTATATCTCTCTTCATGCCAAAAGTTTTAACCACATATTTTTAATTGTATATCTCTAGTGTTTTAGATTTCACCTAATTTGTCAGGTGAAAAATATGAGTGAGAAATGCGTAGTTGCTCAAGAACACTCGGCTCCAGCCAGCATGCAAATGCGTAGCTAAGGCAACAATTACTAGGGAAAAACCCCCAGCATCTAAGTTTTGACATTGTGAAAGCTTGTGCAGAGATTTTTAAAAAGCCGGATAGAGAGGTCTACGTTCTTTATTTACTTACCTGCTTCATTGTACCCTATACTGTAGACTACTTCATCAAATTTTGAGAAGCTTTTAAAACAGTTAAAAGACTATTTTGGTTTTCTTAGGGGACTTTAATGGCTATTTTTCGTTTTCTTAGGAGACTTTCAGGGTCCATTCCGATTTCATATATGAAACATGTTTGTATGCAGTGTAATTAAAAATTATTCTCCAGTACGATGAAATTTATTTGTATTGAGTGCAATGTAATTAATGTCTAGGTTGATTTGAGTTACTTTTAAATCAATTTGAAGTGATAATAATTAATTAACCATTTTTAAATACTGTACTATGAAGTGCATCTAACTTTGTTTATGCTTTCATTTAGGGTTTTACTAAATCACTCTTTGTAAGCAATTGGAGAATGTGGTTTACAAGATCTTTATTAATCACGAACAACATGTAGCATGTGTTGTACCAATACCACAAAACTATTTTGTCTATTTCAATCTTCTTTCTGCACTTCCTCCAATTTTTTGTTTCTGCACTTCTTCGAATCTTAGGGAACTCTAAAATCGCTGCCAAGTTTGGTGAAATCAATCCACAATGGAAACAACTTTTTAGTTTCCCTGTAGCGTTAAGCACTTATGGTGTTGGCATTCATTTTAGGTATTTTGAATGTAATAATATAAACTGATTTGATGGCACAACCTTTAAACCATGAGATGGGTTCAAATTTTTCAAAATTGTTTAATGCTTATGGCTTTTCAACCCCATATGAACTTGCTAGCATAGAAAAAATACCTAGAAAGCAATTTAGGCTTCATCCTTGAGCATAATAAATTACTAATATTTTGTTTAAAATCGAGATCTCTTTGCTAACCAAGCCCTCTCAAATTAAAATATAGAGAATCTCCTGACTGTATACTCATATTTACATAATCCCTGACTGTATACTCGTATTTACATCATCCCTCACTGTGTGAAGATTTACAATTTCCTTTTGTAAAACCCCGTGACAGTATGAACAAAGATCCTAGATCATTAATCCTAATGCATATTAATGTAAACATAAACTCCTAATGCATATTAATGTAAACATAAACTCCACGTTTAAATAGACAAATATGAAGCCCTTAAAACCCCATGGAGCAATTCTTGAAGTATGGTTTATTTTTATGCAAATTTTACTAAGAATTTAAAACGAGGTCAAATAAGATCCTGTGCGAAAATTTTGAGTAGCTTATAGAAAATGTCCTTGATTGTGTATATAGATTTACAATGTCCCTTTCGTACATGAGATCCTTAATCCTACATGAGATCATTTACGAAAGCGTGTATTCGTACATGAGATCCTTAATCCTAATGCAGGTTAATGTGATTCCTATAGATAGAGAGTTAATATGACCTTTCTAAAACCATTAGAGGCTAAATAGTGCCTTCAAATCTCTTTGTTGAGCAAAATATTTAGCATGTTTTACACAAATATTTTTATTAAAAGTTTTCATGTGTTCTCAGAAATAAAATTTGTTTGGGTGGGATGTGGTCTCAAAAACTAAATAAATGTGATAAATATGTGGACTTACATGTACAACAAAATAGTGACGTCACTGTCGTATCTTAGGTCAGTTTCTTTAAAATGAGAAGATTGGACAGGAAGGAGGCTAATTTTAATTTCCGAGTTACATTAAGAAAACTTAAATTTCAGTATGAACCTTCTGCGTTTTCATTGAATTTCATTAATAAAACCTAAATTTCAGAATCAACCATTTGGTTGAGGGAGGAATAGTTATTAATAATATTTGGTTCCATAAATTGAGAGCCAAGCAAGAATGGACATTTTATTCTTGGTTGATAGAAATACTAAAACTATTTTGAAAATTTTAAGGATTTTATTATTTATAAAGAAATTTAATAAATGATGGCATTTTTTAAGTCCTTGTACATAGGTACATATCTAAATTTCTTATAAGAGTTCATCAATTACAATTATATGGCTGTATTACTATATACATAAAGTTGATATTAAAATGTTTTATTAAGGAATAGTTATTAATAATATTTGGTTCCATAAATTGAGAGCCAAGCAAGAATGGACATTTTATTCTTTGTTGATAGAATTACAAAGACTATTTTGAAAACTTTAAGGATTGTACTACTTATAAAGAAATTTAATAAATGATGACATTTTTGAAATCCTTGTACATATGTAAATTTATTATAAGAGTTCATCAATCACAATTATATGGCTGTATTAATATATACATAAAGTTGATATTGAAATGTTTTACTTAAGATAGATATTGAGATATTTTATTTATAGTAGACATTAAAATATTTTACTAAGACAATAAAATATTTTATTTATATTTAATATTGATTTTCTTTAAAAATATAAACTATCAACTCCACATATATATATAATTGATATACAAATATTTAAATTAAAGTGAATATTAAAATATTTAATTTATAATCAATATTAAAATAATTTTTTATTATCAATATTTTTAAATGAATATTAAAATATTTAATTTATAATCAATATTAAAATACATTTTTATTATTAATATTTTTTTAAAATATAATGTATCAAACCAAAAAATTACAATTTTTCTTTTATACTAAGCTATAAAAACAACAACAATAATACATGTAACTTCTTTAAAATACAACAATACATCAAGATTAAGATTCACACGATATTTCTTATTACTTCCTTAAAAGACATAAGAGCAAAAGACCATGGTTCTTTGGCATTTCTTGCTTTCAACGATTTTTAATGGCCACATTTTTCAAACTAAATATCGTCTTGTAAGTAAATCTAATGTTAATTGGATATTTATTGACTTATCTTCCTTACATTGAATATAAATTTACTAAGATATACATATCTTCTTTCTTTTGATTTTGAACTTGTAATCTCTTAAAAAAAAACACATGTTCTTAACCATTAAACCCATAACTTTGTAAAAAAAAATAACTTAGCATTAAAAACTTTAACTAGAATTTCCTTCTCATATATATCCACATCCAAAAATAAAGAACGACCAAAATTTTATCTAACCACCCAACAATGGGTCGTTCTCCTCCACTGATCCCGCGGGATGAGAGCGAGGGGCCTTACTTGAAGTTTCATACAAAAGAAGCTTCCAAATTTGACCCACTAACGATGGGTTGTTATTGTTCGCTCATCCTTAGACGTGAGATCGAGTGGGTCAAATGATTCTTACTGTTCCCGTAGGGTTCTTCAACTTTATGATCAGATTCAGAAATTAAATGGCTAGGTGTGCATCGCCTCCTGCCACTGACAGGGAACCCATTCTTGTTAAATATATTGTACCCTCAACAGTCTGACTGTACACTGCCAGTTGTACTAGACAGTTGTACTTTCTATTTTTGTCTTGCTTGAGCATATTTAGCTCAGCCATCTCCCATTGCATTGTAACATCTTCTCAGAACTTCTTCATTACTTCTTCATACATTTCAATATATTGTTCTATTTTTTTCTCTCTACATTTCCTGCTTCATAATATATCATGGTATCAGAGCTTCAGCAGTAAGCCTCTTCACACAGTCTGGAGAGCAACACGATCCTCACAGCGCAGAGCTTACATGCATCTTGAGAGCACGTGACACAGACTTTTCACAAGGTTTGGAAAGCTGTCTGTAATACTCTCTAAAGATTGTCGTAAGAAACTCATGCGAGGTTGCAGAGCGTACTACGCTCGAAAGAACGAGGAAGCAGAGATCGAGAGAGAAGAAACAGTAAATATTCTTGTAATCTTTTCAAGAATCGTCAAAGATTGACGAAGAAAAGCCGAAGGAGGTGGGAACTTTTAAAGAACTCGAAAATTTCGCTCAAATCTGTTAAAGATTGGAACAATGAACAAAGAATTCGTGAAATTCTTTCAATCTTTGAAAGATTCACAATTTTTTCTTCCGCAAGAGAAAATTCCATCAAATTTGGCAAAGATCGCATCAAACACGCAAGGAATAGCCATTGCGGCCATAAGAGTCATCCTGCGAACGGATCCGAGGCGGGAAACCAGTTCAGAAGGGATGAGGAGAGCGCGGAAAAGGCGGAAGCATTTCAGCCGTTAGATCTTGTGCAAAGGCCCGACAGCCATTAGATCAGCAAGAAAGTGCACGACGTTTAGTCGTTTGGAACGCACCGGAGAATTTTTGACTTGTGAAGTCTCGACATCATCTGGACTGTCCATCCAAAAACATGTGACGAGATCCTATTCCATCGCAATATCGGTAATCGGGAGTTGGACACGCAAAGGCAATTGCACTCCAAAAACTCCGATACGCGAAATCCCGAGAAGACTTGTGAGTCGTCCATCTCAGAGGATAGGTGGCGGCAGATCCCAGCCATCACTCCATCGCCATTTCGGAGTTCGAGATATCGGAGGTCTCGTTGAAAAAAGACACTCCACGGTGAAACTCGCAAAATCGCGATTCACAATATCGTGATAAGATCTCAGCCATCCATCTCAGAGGACAGGTGGCAGCAGATCCAAGTGCCATCAAATCCGCATATTGGAGTTCGCGGTTTTGAAAGACCGTTGCAACAGGACTTCGAAACTCATGAAATCGCGATACGCGAAATAGCGATAAGATCTCAGCCGTTCTTTTGCTTGGATACGCGGTGGACATCGAAGAACCCGTTGGCGTTTCGGCATTCGGGGTTTCAAGTTGACAGAGCAATTGTGTCAACAGAGCATCGCAAGTCGCGATATCTCGAGGTTGAATCAGGACCGTCCATCTTGAGGGGACGCGTGGAGTAAATCCGAGGACTCGGGAAAAGTTCGAAAAGGAAAGCGCCATCGGCATATCGGGATTCGGCAAATCGCAAATCCTGAGGACAGGAGATCGGGTTTCCTTGTGGTGAAAACCCCGTAAACGATCGCAGCCGTCCATCTTGAGGAAACACGTGGACGAGATCGGGAGACTCATCGGCCATCGACATTTCGCGGATCCTGGAGATGAGACATCCGAGACACATCAAACCGCAAAATCGCGAGGAAAGATCACGACCGTCCAACTACTGGGATGCGTGGCAGAGATCAAAGGAATCGGGAAAGTCATGAAAGGAAGCACGCAATCGAAAAATCGGAGATCGGGGAATCGAGGAGATAGAAGAACTCATCATCAGAGTTCACGAAATCTCGATTCGTGATATCGCGATAAGATCTGGACCGTCATATCAAAGGAAGATCTGGACCGTTGAATTGTCTAAAGGCGTTTTTTTGCATTTCGGCATTTTGAAAGGCAAAAATGGGAAAATCCTGTAGCTCTTTAAAAGTAAGGTGCGTGGTCACATTGCAAGGAGACTAAGGAACAATTCAAGCCCGATAAGCTCCCATCGTCCATTGGCAAATTGGCGTTTCTGAGATCGGAGGTAAATACAAATTTTTCCTCTGTACTTCTGCAATTTTTTTTAAAATTTAAAAATCATGGCGTCGTCTAGCAATTTAGGACCAACTCGGGGTCCGATTCTTCTAGGAAAGAATTACGAATTTTGGTCTCTTCAGATGAGATCATTCTTGCAAGAACAAGAGTGTTGGGATCCAGTGGATCTTGGATATGTGGAATCAGATCCATCCGCCCTCACTACCATGATAAATGCGCAGAGAATTGCTCAAGAAACTCTGAGGACCAAAGAAAACAAAGCAAAATTATGGATTCAGAATTCTGTGGATGATTCGATTTTCTCGAAAATCACAGGCGCTGGTACCTCAAAACAGGCCTGGGACATCCTTAAATCTTCCTACCAAGGAAATGACAGGGTCAAAACAGTTAAACTGCAGACCTTGTGAACACAATTCGAGACTTTAAGGATGACAGAGTCCAAAAATGTGGATCAGTTTATGACCAGAGTCATGGGAATCGTGAACCAGATTAGATTGACTGGTGAAACCATCACTGATCAACGAATTGTTGAGAAAATTCTCAGAAGCTTACCAAAGAAATTTGAAATGGTTGTAATAGCAATCCTTGAATCCAAGGATCTGTCAAAATTTTCAACAGATGAATTAATTGGTTCTCTGGTGACACATGAGACCAGACTGCATCTCACAGATGAGTCAATCTCCAATGCTTTCAAAACTCAATTCTCCTTCAGCAAAGGGAGAGGCAGAGGAAGAAGCAGAGGTTACCAAGGAAGAGAGAGCAATCAAAATAACTCTCATTCCACTGGAGGTAACAGACAACAATATCAGAATCAAAATTTCCAAGGTCAAAGACAACAGCAACAAAATCAACAACAGAATCTCCAGCCTCAAAGAGGCAGAGGGAGAAGGTCAAATGACAAATCAAGCATACAATGCTATTACTGCAAAAAGTATGGGCACTATGAATCTGAATGCAGGAAGAAGCAAGCAGATCAGCTCTCAGGCAGAGGAAATGTGTCAAATCATACGGGAGACACCTCAAGAGGTATGTTTCTCTCATGCCACAAAACTGAACAACAACCTAAAGATCTTTGGTTGCTGGACAGTGGATGCAGCAATCACATGACAGGTAACAAAGAATTACTTTCATGCATTGATTCTTCAATATCATCTGATATTACACTTGGAAATGATTATTTAGTCAAAGTTCAAGGAAAAGGAACTGTTCCTATTCTTACTAAACAGAATGTAAAGAAAGACATAAACAATGTCTATCATGTTCCAGATTTAAAACATAATTTGCTAAGTGTAGGACAACTCATTGAACATGGCTATAAGGTACTTTTTGAAGGAACATCTTGTAATATATATGACAAAATCCCAAGAAGAAAATTAATTTCTGAAATCCATATGACTGTCAATAGGATGTTTCCCCTTACCCTCATAACTGCAAATCTGAGTCAACCATATGCACAGAGTGCATATACCTTGAATGAAACTATGGTTTGGCATACAAGATTTGGACATTTACCATTCCAGAGTCTAAGTCTTCTTCAGAAAAACTCCATGGTCAAAGGTCTACCTATCTTTAAAGAGCAAATTCCCCCATGTGAGTCTTGCATACTTGGAAAACATAAGAGAACTAGTTTTCCACAATCTTCCAATCAAGCCAAACATCATCTTGAACTTGTCCACACTGACCTATGTGGACCAATGCAGACAAAGTCAATAGGTGGTAGTTTTTATTTTCTAACGTTTATTGATGATTTCAACATAAAAGTATGGATCTATTTTCTCAGACACAAGTCTGAAACATTTACAAAATTCAAAGAATTCAAAGCAGGAACTGAAAAACAGAGTGGAAAATATATCAAAGCACTCAGGTCAGATGGAGGAGGAGAATACAACTCTAGAGAATTTGCAAATTTATGCAAATCTCAAGGCGTCATCATGCAAGCAACGACAAGGTATACTCCACAGCATAATGGAGTTGCTGAAAGGAAAAATCAGACAATAATGAATATGGCAAGAACACTTCTCAAAGAGAAAAGTCTGTCAAATAGATTTTGGGCTGAAGCAGTAGCATGCTCAGTTTATCTCTTGAACAGATCACCTACAACAAGTCTAAAGATGAAAGTTCCCCAAGAAGCATGGAGTGGGACAAAGCTCAATGTAGCGCATTTAAGGACATTCAGATGCATAGCATATGCTCACATACCTTCCGAATTAAGGAAAAAACTTGATGACAGAAGTGAGAAATGTATTTTCACTGGATATAGTGAAACATCTAAAGCTTACAGGCTTTACAATCCCATCACCAAGAAATTAATTCTCAGCAGAGATGTAAAATTTCTGGAAAATCAATTCTGGGATGATTCAGAAAATCAACTAATGGACAGTCAAAATCCATTGCTACCAAGTTCTGTAAATACAGAAATTTCAGGACAGCAAGTACCTCAAACCATTCTTCCAAGATTGCAGGTACAAGGACAACCAAATAACTCACAAGAATCATTCTCTAAACCACAAAATCAGAGAACTCGAAGTTTGAGAGATATCCATCAGCAGTTGGATGACTTTGAGCAACACAATCTTTTTTCTTTAATGTCATGTCAACCTACATCCTTTAAGGAAGCATTCAAGGAGCCACATTGGGTTCAAGCCATGAACCAAGAAATTGACTCCATTCAGAAGAACAAGACATGGGATCTTGTTGATTTGCCAAGACACAAGAAGAGTATTGGTGTCAAGTGGGTTTACAAAACTAAACTCAATGAAAAAGGGCAGATTGAAAAGCACAGGGAAAGACTTGTTGCCAAAGGATTCTCACAACAGCCAGGTACTGATTATGGTGAAACTTTTGCTCCAGTAGCACGATTAGACACTGTAAGGACTTTATTGGCCATAGCAGCACAACAAAAATGGCAAGTATACCAGATGGATGTCAAGTCAGCATTCCTAAATGGTTTCTTAGAAGCAGAAGTTTATGTCGATCAACCACCTGGATTTGAAGTCCAAGAGCACCCAGCCAAAGTATATCGGTTGAAGAAAGCCTTGTATGGCTTAAAACAAGCTCCAAGATCTTGGTACAGTAGAATTGACACTTATCTGATCAAAACTGGTTTCAGCAGAAGCCAAAATGAGCCAAATCTTTACACCAAAACAGATTAGCATGGTAAAATTCTAATTGTATGTTTATATGTTGATGACATGATCTACACGGGAAATATTGAGTTAACAAATTTTAAACATGCCATGCAATCTGAGTTTGAGATGACAGATCTTGGCATCATGAAATATTTTTTAGGGATTGAGGTTAATCAATTAGCCAAAGGCATTTTTGTCTGTCAGCAAAAGTATGCAGCAGGCATCATCAAAAGATTTCGCATGGAAGGATGCAATCCAACAGAAACCCCCATACCTTTAGGCACAAAGTTGAGCAAGAATGATGAAGGTCCTATAGTGGACTCTACTTTATACAAAAGTTTAGTAGGAAGTTTGTTGTATCTTACAGCAACTAGGCCTGACATTATGTATGCAGCCAGCCTTGTTTCCAGATTCATGGAATCACCAAAAGATTCTCATTGGAAAATGGCAAAACGAATTTTGAGATATGTAGCAGGAACAATAAATTTCAGTTTATGGTACACTAAATCTGATAGTAATCACCTCTCTGGTTACACAGATAATTACTTTGCAGGCAGCCTAGATGACAGGAAAAGCACATCAGGATATGTTTTTCAACTGGGCACGAACCTGATTTCATGGGCATCGAAGAAGCATCCAATTGTATCCATATCTTCTGCAGAGGCAGAGTATGTAGCTGCTATCTCAGCTTCATGTCAAGTTGTATGGCTGAGAAGAATATTGACAAACATGTCACATACAGAAAAGGATCCAACTCCTATTTTCTGTGACAATACATCAGCAATTGCATTATCTAAGAACCATGTGTTTCACAAGAAAAGTAAACACATTGACACTCAGTTTCATTTCATACGCGAGCTAGTCAATAATGGGGATATTGCACTACAATTTTGTGGTTCTCGAGATCAGCTTGCTAATATCTTTACAAAGCCACTAGGAAAGTCAGTTTTTGATTTTCAGAGACAACACTTAGGCATAGTCAATGCTGATGATTGTAACTATTGAGTTTAAGAGGGAGTGTTAAATATATTGTACCCTCAACAGTCTGACTGTACATTTCCAGTTGTACTGGATAGTTGTACTTTTTATTTTTCTCTTGCTTGAGCATATTTAGCTCAGCCATCTCCCATTGCATTGTAACATCTTCTCAGAACTTCTTCAGTACTTCTTCATACATTGCAATATACTGTTCTATTATTTTCTCTCTGCATTTCCTGCTTCACAATTTATCAGTTCTACCACTTCATCCTCTCTGAGTGAAACAATCCAACAATTATTACCAACTCTCTCTCTGAGTGAAACAATCCAACAATTATTACCAAGATGAAAAAAATGCACTTAATATCAAGTATCCTGCCATTCCTGACTCGTGCGATGGAAATTTTCCCATTAACTGTCGTTGCACTTCTCTAAGAATATAAAGAGGAATCCACCCGCTGCCAAAGGCCTGAATGCATGTTTTTGGCCTACAAGCTATAGTGCAAAAATATAAAAAAGAAGAAGTAGACTAGGAAGGTGAGAGGGAAAGTAGAAATGAAGTAATTCATTTTTTAAGGGAGATATGCTCTGCATGAAATTTCTAGCCACTGTCGATCGTCATTTGTCTTCAAATCATCATATAAGCCAACTATAGAAGCAATCTCTATACTTGGGAGGTAAATGAGCATGGGAATATACCAATAGGACTCATATGTTCGGTAGGGAAGGAAAAAATTGGAATGGCATACTCAACTATTAGCTTTGGAAAAAATGGAAGTCAAACAAAAATATAGAAAACAAATACAGAGTCAACACGACACCAAATCACTATCATGCCAGGTGTGAGACCAATCACTAAATATGGAGGAAAATTTGTTGAGGCCATCCAAAAAACAAATGTAAAACTAAAATCTTGGACATATACTTGTCTTCGTATTATCAACGGGAGACATAAATCACTGAGTAAGAAGGCATGATGCCATCCCATGTGAGTGATTATGCTTCATTAGAAATTGTTTAGTTTGAATGAAGAACTGAATCGTTGGGTTCAAGAGATTGATGCCAAATACTTGGATTTAAAGAGAGGAGAGAAGAGACTGCCATGCAAGGTGAGAGATTTTATCCTTGGTCAACAATGCTGATAATATAAGTTAAAGAACAAGTGCTTATTTGGATTTAGTTGTTGTTCACAAAATTGATGGGTTCAAGAGGCACACCGCACCTAAGTGGAGAGATTTCACAAACTCACTGAGTTCAAGTAATTCCAAACTGTTGTGTTTGTGTTCAAACTTTGATTGAACGACAATGGTTTTCAAATCTAGTTGTGATCCAATCAAAAACGATATTTGCAATTTAGATTTTATATTTGTTCGGGCCCTAGCCAAAGGCAGACCCTCCAAAAATTCTCGAAGGCCAAAGCGTAGCCCAGGCCAACGAGTAGGGTTGGAAATATTTTTCAACCAGCAATTGTCGTGTCTCGGTTTTACCTCACTAGCTGCGTCAATGTCCCAAAGGAAAAGATACCTCCTAACCATTCCCTCCTCCATTATATATTCTTCCTATCATTTCTTTAGGTTATATTTTTTGGATCGCGCCTTCACACTGAGAGCTTTTTGGACCACCAAAAGATTTCATTAATCAACAGATAAGTGGGAGAAGAGTTCCGTCACCTTGTCCTTCTCAATCTACTTTCCCTTGCTTGGATATGTGCCCTTAAAGCCAATTTGAAGATAATCAACATCACCCCTGTGTGAAGTCCTCATCCTTCTGTCTAGGATGATATTTTCCTTCAACTCATCCTAGTACTCAGGAGAAAACTCATCATCTAAAGGTATTGATACTTCCTCACCCTGATCCATGATCATGGGAGGCTCCAAAAGTTTCAAGTTTTCTACATTTACAACTGAGTAAATCTGCATATAAGGTGGAAGATCTAGACAAAAAACATTGGTACAACTTTTCTCCAAAATAGCTAAGGGTCCATATCAGATGGGCTTGAGTTTCTTTCCTTCACCCTTTAATCTCTTTTTATTGATGTGAAGCCATACCTGGTCTCCAACTTGGAACTGATGATCAACCTATGCTTGTCATGTTGAACTTTATATTGTGCCTGTATTTTCTCCAACTGTTCCCTGACTGCTTGGTGTACCTGTTGGATCCTTTGAATGAAATTCCGGGCCCTGTATTCATTTATTTATTCATTTGAATTGACATCTCTCCCATACATAACGTCCAAAGGGACCTTAGGAAAATATCCAAAACATGTCTCGAAAAGTGAAAACTAAGTGGAGGAATGTAAGGCTTGAGTGTAAGCATATTGTACATAGGGTATCTTTTCATCCCATAACTTGGGATGCTTGTTGTAGTAGCCTCGAACAAAAAGTGTATCACTATTCGGTTAACAACCTATGTCTTTCCGTCGGTCTGTATAAATTAGAGTGCACATGATTATCACACAATAATAGTTTGTATTTCATACTCACACAGATACATACATGTATATATAGTTGGAGTGAGATCCAACTAATTCTAATCTTAGAGATTTAGGTTGAGAGAATATATCAATAGTCTCCTATAAAACCTCAAACCAAATCCCCAAACTTATCACACAACACTAATGTGAGCATTATCTCTAACACCCCCTTTTAATGCTTACATTAAAAAACATTACAATACTGAAATCATGATGACAAAATTTGTCATATGTCTTTGTCTGACTAGTCCTCATACGCACTTACACCCACCTCTGAACTTCATAGACACACTCTTTCTCTCCCATCATCTTCGAGCTACCACTTCATAAAACACAGATAAAACTGCTTCTGACCACCATTGAGGTTCTTTCTACAACCGATGCTTCTCGACTTCCCGAAGGACAATCTTGATACTGAACCATCCTATGGATACACTTCCATCTATGAATATTTTGATTTTGGCTATCCGCAGTATCTAGAAGAATGATCCGGATACTGAATGTCTTCAGCAGTCAGTTTCACAACTTGACCTTCTCCACAAACACAAGATTACATACATAAAATAACCTGTAATTGTTGATCTTGAAGCCCGAAGCACAACAAGATCCACCAGCATATAACATAATATGCATAACCAAACCAGTGAAGTGCTCCTATGGCACCGAAGAACGTCAAAAACCACTAATTTAGATTATGATACTATGTTCGTTGATTGGTTCTACAATATTAAATTTTACAAACAAAATTCATACACATCAATTAATATAATTAATTAGTTAATACAATTTCCCCTTTAACTTTTTGACCCATTCGTACTAAATAAGAATATGGAATCCTTGACTCTAGCCAGGTTGAAGAAGACCATGTATTAACAAGCCATTCCTTATTGCATTGCCACTTTTGTATGCAGGCAACCCTCTCTTTTCTTCCAAATAACGGTGAACACGAACACGAGTGAAGTATACCAACGAACGGAAATCCCGTGATTTGACTCACACTAGTGAACTGATTAATTGGTAGTTCATCCTCAATTGTATATGACAATGCTAAGCAATTGGATTCTCATGGGTCTATTATGCACATGATGGAAAACAACTTGAAAATGAATAACATACTCTGTTGATATCGTGGAACCATCAGCTCTTCTGCATGCAAGCAAGGTGAATCTGCTAGCAGTCTATGATGGCTCCCTTGTCAATGTGACAGTGGATTCAATAAATTCCAGCACAACAAATTCCAGTGCTCAATCAACACACTGTTCACCAGTGCTCTACGAAACACACAGTAACACACACATAAAAAAAATCTTCAAACAAGCACTCCACTCTCAAACATATTTACAGAGAATCAACAACACAAATCTCACATCTTCCTTGGAACTCCCGTGAGGGATTAAGCCCAGCTAGTCTCTGATACCAATTTGGAAATTGGAGTGCACATGATTATCACACAATAATATTTTGTATTGCATACTCACACAGATACATTACATGTATATATAGTTGAAGTGAGATCCAACTAATTCTAATCTTGGAGATTTAGGTTGAGAGAATATCTCAACAGACTCCTACAAAACCTCAAACCAAATCTCCAAACTTAGCACACAACACTAATGTGAGCATTATCTCTAACATTTTGGATCGCGCCTTCACACTGAGAGATTTTTGGACCACCAAAAGCTTTCATTAATAAACAGATAAGTGGGGGAAGAGTTCCCTCACCTTGTCCTTCTCAATCCACTTTCCCTTGCTTGGTTGTGTGCCCTTAAATCCCACTTGAAGATAATCAACATCACGCCTACATGAAGTCCTCATCCTTCTGTCCAGGATGATATTTTCCTTCAACTCGTCCAAATACTCAGGAGAAAACTCATCATCTAAAGGTATTGATACTTCCTCACCCTGATCCATGATCATGGGAGGCTAAAAAAGTTTCAAGTTTTCTACATTTACAACTGAGTAAATCTGCATATAAGGTGGAAGATCTAGATGGAAAACATTGGTACAAGTTTTCTCCAAAATAGCTAAGGGTCCATATAGGATGGGCTTGAGTTTCTTTCCTTCACCCTTTAATCTCTCCTTACTGATGTGAAGCCATACCTGGTCTCCAACCTGGAATTGATGATCAACTTGTGCTTGTCATGTCGAGCTTTATACTGTGCTTGTGTTTTCTCCAACTATTCCCTAACTACTTGGTGTACCTGTTGGATCCTTTGAATGAACTTGTAGGCCCTGTATTCATTTATTTCTTCATTTGAATCAACATCTCTCCCATACATAAATTCCAAAGGGACCTGAGGAAAATATCCAAAACATGTCTCGAAAGGCGAACACTAAGTGGAGGATTGTAAGGCTTGATTGTAAGCATGTTGTACATAGGGTATCTTTTCATCCCATAACTTGGGATGCTTTTTGTAGTAGCCTCTAAAAAAAATTGTATCACTATTCGGTTAACAACCTCTGTCTGTCCGTCCGTCTGTATAAATTGGAGTGCACATGATTATCACACAATAATAGTTTGTATTTCATACTCACACAGATACATTACATGTATATATAGTTGGAGTGAGATCCATCTAATTCTAATCTTGGAGATTTAGGTTGAGAAAATATCTCAACAGTCTCCTACAAAACCTCAAACCAAATCCCCAAACATAGCACACAACACTAATGTGAGCATTATATCTAACACCCCGCTTTAGTGCTTACATTCATAAAACTTACAATACTGAAATCATGTTTACAAAATTTGTCATATGTCTTTGTCTGACTGGTCCTCATATGCACTTACACGCATATATGAACTTCATAGACACACTCTTTCTCTCCCATCATCTTCGAGCTACCACTTCATACAACACAGATAAAACTGATTCAGACCATCTTTGACATTCTTTGTACAACCAACGCTTCTCGACTTCCTGAAGGACAATCTTGATACTGAACCATCCTATGGATACACTTACACCTACGAATATTTTTCTTTCGGCTATCCGCAGTATCTAGGAAAATAATCTGGATACCGAATGTCTTTAGCAGTCAGTTTCACAACTTGACCTTCTCCACAAACACAAGATTACATACATAAAATAACCTGTAACTGTTGATCTTGAAGCCCGAAGTACAACAAGATCCACCAGCATATAACATAATATGCATAACCAAACCAGTGAAGTGTTCCTATGGCACCGAAGTACGTCAATAACCACTAATTTAGATTATGATACTATGTTCGTTGATTGGTTCTACCATATAAAATTTTACAAACAAAATTCATACACATCAGTTAATATTATTAATTAATTAATACAAATTCCCCTTGAACTTTTTGACCCATTTGTACTAAATAAGAATATGGAATCCTTGACTCTAGCCACGTTGAAGAAGACCATGTATTAACGAGACATTCCTTATTGCATTTCCACTTTTGTATGGATGCAACCTTCTTTTTTCTTCCAAAGCACGGTGAGCACGAGCACGAGTGAAGTATACCAACGAAAGAAAATCATGTGATTTGAATCACACTAGCGAACTGATTAATTGGTAGTTCATCATCAGTTGTATATGACAGTGCTAAGCAATTGGATTCTCAAGGCTCTATTATGCACATGATGGAAAGTAACTTGAAAATGAATAGCAGACTCTATTTATACTATGGAACCATCGACTCTTCTGCATGCAAGCAAGGCGAATCTGCTACCAGTCTATGATGGATACCTTGTCACCGTGACGAAAGCTTCTATAATTTCCAACACAACAAATTCCAGTGCTCAGTCAACACACAGTTCACCAGCTCTCTACGAAATACACAGTAACACACACACAAAACAAATATTCAAACAAGCACTCCACTCTCAAACATATTTACAAAGAATCAACAACACAACTCTCACATATTTATGGGAACTCCCGTGAGGAATTAAGCCCAGCTAGGCTCTGATACCAATTTGGAATTTGGAGTGCACATGATTATCACACAATAATAGTTTGTATTGCATACTCACACAGATACATTACATGTATATATAGTTGGAGTGAGATCCAACTAATTCTAATCTTGGAGATTTAGGTTGGGAGAATATCTCAACAGTCTCTTACAAAACCTCAAAGCAAATCCCCAAACTTAGCACACAACACTAATGTGAGAATTATCTCTAACATTTTGGATCGCTCCTTCACACTGAGAGATTTTTGGACCACCAAAAGATTTCATTAATCAACAGATAAGTGGGGGAAGAGTTCCCTCACCTTGTCCTTCTCAATCCACGTTCCCTTGCTTGGATGTGTGCCCTTAAAGCCCACTTGAAGATCATCAACATCACCCCTGCGTGAAGTCCTTTTCCTTCTGTCCAGGATGATATTTTCCTTCAACTCGTCCAAGTACTCAGGAGAAAAATCATCATCTAAAGGTATTGATAAATCCTCACCCTGATCCATGATCATGGGAGGCTCAAAAGGTTTCAAGTTTTCTACATTTACAACTGAGTAAATATGCATATAAGGTGGAAGATCTTGATGAAAAACATTGGTACAACTTTTCTCCAAAATAGCTAAGGGTCCATATCGGATGGGCTTGATTTTATTTCATTCACCCTTTAATATCTCCTTATTGATGTGAATCCATACTTGGTCTCCAACCTGGAACTGATGATCAAACTGTGCTTGTCATGTCGAGCTTTATATTGTTCTTGTATTTTCTCCAAGTTTTCCCTAACTGCTTGGTGTACCTGTTGGATCCTTTGAATGAACTTGCAGGCCCTGTATTCATTTATTTCTTCATTTGAATCAACATCTCTCCCATACATAAAGTCCAAAGGGACCTTAGAAAAATATCCAAAACATGTCTTGAAAGGAAAACACTAAGTGGAGGAATGTAAGGCTTGATTGTAAGCATGTTGTACATAGGGTGTCTTTTCATCCCATAACTTGGGATGTTTGTTGCAGTATCCTCGAAGAAAAAGTGTACCACTATTCGGTTAACAACCTCTGTCTGTCTATCGGTCTGTGGATGGAAATAAGTGTTCGTCTTCAAGTTGGTGTCCATCATTATCCATAAACTTGTCCAAAAATCCCCAAGGAATCAAGTATCTCGATCCTAGATAATGGATGTGGGTAACCCAAATTGAACCCAAACATACTGAAAGAAGAGATTAACATTCTTCTCAACAATGATCTACTTTTTACATGGCACCACGATACACATCTTGTTGAACCTATCCACTACAACATACAAATAGTCATGACCCCTTTTCGACATTGGTAAACCCCCTACAAAATCCATGGAGATAATTTCTCATGGATGAGAAGGAACAAGAAGTGGTGAGTATAGCCCCAATTTTATATTAGTGGGCTTACAAGTAGAACACATCACACACCCCTTTACATATTTAGTTACAATTGCTTTCATCTGAGGCCAGTAACAAAATCTATGCAGATGATCCATAGTTTTTCCTACCCCAAAATGCCCAAAAACAAGAGAAGTGTGAGCTTCTCGTATTACATGGACTCATTCACTTGTAGGAATACATAGCTTTCCAATATGGTAGACTAGTTTTACCTGTAGAAAATAGTTATCTACCTGTGCACCATGGGTTAGCTTCTCAAATACTTCTTTAAAATCTTCATCAACGACATATTGTTCCACATAGTTATCATGAGATAAAGAAGCATTCTTCAAAATAATAGAAGCAACAATAGGAGGTCTAGAAAGCATATCGATGATGTTGTAGCTTGATTTGTGCTTGGAGATACTGTAAGGGTTGATGATATATATGTATGATTGTTTCCTTCCCTAACAAGTAGTTCTTCCATTTCTTTACGCTTTGAACTAATGCATACAACTCTTTTTCATATGTAGGATAGCTAACAACATCTTGGTTAAAAGTTTCAGAGTGGTAACATTTAGGCTTACAATATTGCATCAATACTACACCCATGGCGTATCCGATGGAATCTGTTTTGATCTCGAAAGGCTGTTGAATATTCAAAAATGCTAATACTGGTGTGGTACTGATCTTTTCCTTCAAAGTGTCGAAAGATTTTTGTTGCTTTCCTCCCCACTAAAAAGTTCTCTTCACACTGGTTAAGGCATGAAAATGAGCCGCAATAAAAGAGAAGTTTGAAATGAATCTCCTCCAGTACTAGACTGCACCTAAGAAGCTTTGTACTTCGGTTACACTTTTGGGCTCAGGCCAATTTACAATTACACCAATCTTGGAACGATCAATTCTCAATTGTCCTCTTCCTACAATATGACCTAAGTACACAAGTGCAGTCTTACCAAATTCACATTTGGACAATTTTACATACAACTTTTCCCTTTGCAAAGTATCCAATGCTTGTTTTATATGCCTTTCATGTTCATCAAAAATCCCACTAAATATAAGAATGTCGTCTAAATATACAATCACAAAATCATCTAGGAATGGCCTGAATACATCATTCATCACACGAATGAAGGTTGTCGGAGCATTGTAAAGCCCAAACGACATAACTAACCACTCAAACAATCCTTGTTTGGTTTTAAAGGTAGTTTTTCATGCATCCTGTTATGCAACCCTGATATGATGGTATCCATTGTGCAAATCCAACTTAGTGAAATAAACACCATTATTTAATTGATCAAGTAAATAATCTATACGAGGAAGAGGGTATCGATTTTTCATCGTGATTTTATTTAAGGCTCGGTAATCAACACACATTCGCCATGTGCCATCCTTCTTTGGCACCATCACGATCAGAGAACCATGAGGAGATGAGTTGGGCCTGATGACCCTTTGATCCAATAATCCTTGTACCCTCTTCTTGATATATGTCATCTCTACAATTGACATCCTGTACATGCCCATATTAGGAAGAGGAGAATCCTGTTGAAGATGTATTTCATGTTGGATCTCCCTCTTAGGAGGTAATCCATCTGGTTCCTTGAAAATATTATGATACATTTAAACAATATCAATTAATTCTTTCTTATTATAAGGATCACATCCTTGGAAGGCATCAGATGTTCCGACATCCTTTTCCCTTACGACCATGAGCACATATCTCTTATTAGTGTTTATGAGTCTCTTCATTTGTTCTGCACTAACAAGTGTGGGGTTTACCCTCATGTTGTGGGCTCTAACAATATATTCCACTCCCAATTTAGTAAGGTGATATTTGTTCTCATGAAGAAAGAAGATTACTTTCCTATCATAAAGAAAAGGACTCCCTAGCACTATGCCACATATATCAAGTGATACAACATCCAAATCTACTTCATCAATCAACTTTGAAGCAATAAAAAACTTGACCCTACATTGCTTGGTGACATTAAGTTTTGTGTTATCACATACCCAACCAAGAGGATAAGGCTTTGAATGTGGTTTAGTTTCAAGACCCATATTTTTGACAAGTGCTTAAGATATCAAGTTTACTTGGAAACCCAGATCAAATAATGTATCTATCTTAGTGTGCTTAGATACAACTCTTATATGAAATAATTCATTCCTCTTTCTCTCATCATCATGAGATTCATTATTGGAATTTGAACTAGCACGAATGGAATCTTTACCTTGTACTCCAACCGCTGTGATATTTCCTTCATCTCCTGAATCGAAACCAAGATCTTGTTGCACTGTAGAAACAATCTTTGTCTTCTCCTTTCCACCGAATTGTTTATGTCTCTTCTCTGGATGTAGTTTCCAACAATGTTTATCATCATGACCATTCTTCTTGAAATGAGTGCAAGATGGTTTTCCTTCTTCCCTATTTACAGTGGAGGCCTTTTTGTCCTTCCTTTTAAACTTATTAAACTACTTATGTGGGAGATTGGAAGGTTTCTCTGTGGGATCTTCGTGAACATGATTTCCCCTGTGCTCAAGGTGAGTGGCTTGCACACAAACTTCGTCAATACTGGTGGGATTAAAAGATAGTAAAGTATGAAAAATATAACTGTGAAGTGCACCAATATACTTCATTAAAGTTTCATAAGAATCCAAAAGAATCTTTAATGCAAAAGCTTTCTTCCTAAATTCTTCAGTGAAATTTTGTACAGTTTGATCTTTACTTTGTCTTAAATTTTTCCATTCCATCATTGCTTTATTTAAATAACCCACTGGATAAAATTACTTCGTTATTGGTGATTTAAATTCCGACCATGAGGAAAGAAGATTACCACACTTACTTCTATCCTGAAGTTTTCTTTCCCACCATATGAGAGCGGTGTCTTCCAATCGAAGAGAAGCCAATTGCACTTTAAATTTCTCTTCAACAATCTATTTAACACGACAATATACTTCAACCTGTCGAATCGAATTATCTAGCTTTTCAGGATTAACATCTCCATTAAACATAGGTAAAGAAAATTTTAAATCAAGCTTTAACAATAGTTTCTTAAAAAAAATTGTATGGGTAGAAACATGAGAATGATGAGAATGATCAAAGGAAGAAGAACTGGAACTTGATGGTGAAGATGGAGGCTCAGGAGGGTCTCCTCCAACCCCTTGATTCACTGAAGCACTATCATTGTCTTGTGCTTCCTTTTTCTTCCCTTTCTTCTTCATCCTCTTCTCGTAGTCTCCATACATTCGCTCAACCATTTCTGACATGCGATAAAAGACCATATGGAAGTTTTTCTCCTATTCATCACGCTTTTCCTCTTCGACCATTTTATTCTTTCGGGATGCACGACCAACTTCGGGATTGAAAGTATTAAGAGTTCCTTCACCTTGCTTATGCTTGGCTCTAGTAAGAATTCATAGTCAACAATTCAAGTCAAAGAGGATTGCTCTGATACCAACATGATCTGAGATATTTTCATTGATGTGACTTATTAAATAATTGTATTAAATGAGCATAAATCGAAGTGCACCATAAAGAAGGAATAACTCAATAATGAAAACATATGCATCCGATCTGAACATAAAATATTGATAACATAGTTCATCCCTGGTGGACTACGTCTCCGGGTCCTGCACTCAAATGGGTAGGTCTTTTTATTAACTCATCAAAAGAATTTGGAAAAATACATAAGTATACTTCATTCTGGAGTTGAGATGAATAAGATTTGCTTAGATCAGAAAACAAACAACACCACTGAATTTGTGGCATCAAATTGCCCAAAAACGACTGTCTCCACGCCTCGATCTGAGTCTGACACTTTCAAGGCCTTGAGAAAATTTGTCTCAGTTTCCATGCCTCCACCTGCAATTAAATTCATGGGGAATTTCTCGATTTTCATGGTGTCCATATGGTTGAGCAGCCCCTGGTCTGACCCTCGAAGTCCGACAAACTTAGCTATTAAGTAATATTGGCAGGTGAATATACCAACATAGCCGTTTGGCTAGTTGGTTGGCGGATATATTTAAGGCGCTTTGGTTAGAGGAGGTTCTAGGGTCTAGCCCGGGGACCTCAATTTTTAATACAAGGCAT
>ML782552.1:126324-152838 GCA_009831015.1 Picea engelmannii | reverse complement strand
TGCTTGGGGTTTGTGGGCTATGGTGTGCAGTGGCTCTCGCTGGTCTGGAAGATCTCTCCCAGAGTTCACATTTGGAGTTTGCTAACAGTTATATAAAAGTTGTGCATTCACATTTAAATTACCAGAGTTCGCTGATGATCGTGTTTCACCTACTCTTGATGCCGTTCTCCAATTGCAAGGAAAGACTAGCCACAATGAACGGATATAGCAGATCGGTTTATGTTCAAATTAGGTTTAAAAAATTAAATATGCCTTTCGGCGTTTATCAGCCACAATGATGTGGCTGTGCTAGTTACTAATTGTCTGCACAATGCACAAAATCACGTATGTAGATTATGTAGGTAACGTCTTATTATACGACATAGATGTATTTTAAAAAAAATGATATTATTTGATATTTATTATTATACGACATAGATGTATTTTAAAAAAAATGATATTATTTGATATTTATTAATGTTGTAAGTTATAAATAATTTATAAAGTTTTTCTTCAGGTTAAATTGTGTTCGAGTTAGGTGATATCGCAAAAAGGCACGCTGAGAGAGCTCTCCGGATTAGGGTTTGGATTCGAAACTGAACGGCCACATTCCCAGGCCCGTGAGGGCCATGATTCAGAAGGAAGGGGGGCGAGTCGGCGCCTCCTACAGTCAAGCTACAGCAAATGAAAGCAGTGGAGAGGGGTTTAAGCGGCCGCCCTTTGAGCCGCCGCCTGACCTGCGAGCCACACTCATCACGGAAGGCACCTTTAAGGACCGCGAGATGGACATCGACTCGGAAAACCCAGGAGCCCCCGCTACTGCATCGACGCCTTGGCTTCCTGGTAAGTGCATTCCTCAAGCACCGCAGGCTCCGAAGTATACAGTCAACTCTCCAAGGATAGAGGAGCAAAAACAGTACATGAAAGACCACGCTCTGGTAGGGAAATTCTTAGGGTTATGGCCGTCAGAAATAGATTTAATCAAATGGATACAGTACTGGTGGAGACCAAAAGGGCACTACGAATTACAGCTGGGCTCAAAGGGTTTTTTTACCATCATACTGCACAATCTCGAGGACCGCACTCGCATCTTTGATGGGGGACCATATTTATTTAACTCAACCAGGCTATTCTTAAAATTCTGGACCGAGTGATTCAGCCCTGAAAAAGAAGATTTCGCCCATACTCCGGTGTGGATCCATATGTACTCTCTTCCTCAAGAGTTCTGGTTGGAAGAGGTCCTGGCTGGTATAGGCAACACTATTGGAATCTATGTAAAGTCCTCAGAGGCTACTAAATAGAGACGGTACACCTCATATGCACGTATCTGTGTGTACTTGAATATAGCAAAGCCATTGCCAGGAACCATCATCCTTGAATACCAAGACAAAGATTGGATACAAACCATTAACTACGAACACATTCCCTTTCGATGCCGAAAGTGCCATGAACATGGGCACCTGTTCAGAGAATGCCCCCTCAATGCAGCTCACAAAGAAGGAAACCCAGAAGACGGAAAAGACAAGGACGACTTCGTTCAACCAGGAGGGAAACGGCGACAAGCTGGGCGGAGGCAGCACAATCAAGTAAGTAAAGATCCCTCCACAAGTAACAAATTTGCTATTTTACAGGATCAACCCGAGGACCCTGCAACCAAAATCGCTCCTAAGGAGCTCCCTGCGGATAACCCCTCCCCTTCTAAGGGACAGGAGGAAGATCGACCACCACAAGGAAAGGAAGTCGACCAGACTCCGCAAACCACAGCAGAGGACCCGAAAGATTTCTTGCAATTTGAGGATGGGGACGCAGATATGGAAACCGAAGAGCAAGACCTAGTCGGGGTGGACTTGGAACACCTTGAACATGCCTACAGACAGCAAAAACTGTATACTATACCCCGGGATCAATTGAGGAAAGTGCACAAGATTTTTATTAACTCCTCCGCCGGCTCCTCAGCGCGATCCAGCAAGGGCTTAGGGATACAGGGCAGTCAATCGAAGAACCAGGGGAAAAACCAGAAAGACGACAAGAAAAGAGGCAGAAAGTCTACAAACAAACTCATTCGGGAAATAGGGCATTTTATGGTCAACTCAGGGCAAATGCACCTAATCTCAAACAGCTTCCCTGCCCTCCCCACCCCCCCTTCATCATGAAGATTATCTCTTGGAACATTAGAGGCCTCAATGGACGTAGCAAACAAAAATCGCTACGGGATCTGATCTTTGCAGAGAAACCGGATGTATTATTACTTCAGGAAACAAAATGCTCAACTGAAGACATTGATAAGCTTCTCCCCTACTGCTGGAAGCAAGGGGAGGCTATGTCAATAGCTGCTACAGGTACAGCTGGAGGACTAGCTGTTCTTTGGAACCCAGCCACAGTGATGTTAGAAAACTTCACCACCACTCGATGGTCTATCACCACGGACTACAGACTCATAGGATCCAACAAACCGGGCCATATTACCAATGTATATGGCCCAGCCAATCCCAAGGAAAACAGGCCTTCCTCAGAAGCCTGGAATATCTCTCCAGCCTGATCAAACACAAGCACTGGACCATAGGGGGCGATTACAACCTCATTCGAAACCTGGAGGAGAAAAGAGGGGGATCCCAGCGCCTGGATCAAGACATCAACGACTTCAACAGCATCATTGACAAACTTAACATGATTGACCTGGAACCTATCAATGGCACCTTCACCTGGACCAATAGAAGAATAGGATCACACCAGATTGCTTGTAAACTTGATCGATTTCTAATTTCTGACTCCCTCATGTTGGAAGGAATCGCCATGGAAGCAAGTATACTAAACACTCATGGCTCAGATCATTGGCCCATCCAGCTGTGGATAGAAGTGTCGACGTCACTAGGGAAAAAACATTTTCGGTTCGAGCAATTTTGGCTCAACCATCTAGACTTCCAAACCAAAATCCAAGGCTGGTGGGAATAGGCAGAGGTTACACAGGGCTCCAAGATGTTCAGATTTCAGCAAAGGTTAAAAAATCTTAAACAACTCATTAAAACCTGGAACAAGGACACCTTTGGCAACATCTTCGACTCCCAACGACATTTGTCAGAGCAAATGGAGAAGATACAAAGTCAGATCCAGATGCACGGCCTAACGGACGACTTGAAAGTCCAGGAAGCAACAACTGCACAACAATTGTGCGCCAGGAAAGCACAGGAAGAGATCCTATGGAGGCAGAAGTCACGCATCCAGTGGCTCAAAGAGGGGGAACGCAACACTAAGTTCTTCCACAGATCTGTCATGCAATGCCGCCACTCAAATAGAATCACGCACTTAATCTCCGATACAGGTGAGCACATACTTGACCATGAAGATATGGCAGCAACATTGACTGACTACTATAAGAACCTCCTCACGGAGCCATCTCTGAACAGATTGGAAGCCATAGCCAAAATAACGCAGCATGTGCCTACCCTAGTCACCAAAGAGCAAAACTTGGCTCTACTACAACCCATCACAATCGAGGAGGTGGATCGGGCGCTGCAAGACACTCCCAAGAGAAAAGCTCCTGGCCCGGACAGTTTTACAAGCGATTTCTTCCACCACTGCTGGCCAATGATCAGAGTGGAGGTCTGGGAGATTATTGAGGACTCCCGCGCCACTGGACAGGTTCTTCAAGCTCTTAATGCTACTTTCCTCACTCTCATACCCAAAGAGGGGCAGGCTCATCACCCAAAGCAGTTCAGACCCATTTTCCTCTGCAACGTCATCTATAAACTTCTGACAAAGGTAATAGCTCGCAGACTCAAACCCATTCTGCCTACCATCATCTCTCAGGAACAATCTGGATACATCGAGGGTAGACAAATCTTGGACAGCGTTATCCTGGCTCATGAGGTGATTCACTCTCTTCAGAAAACTAAAACGCCAGGTATGCTCCTAAAACTAGACCTCTCAAAGGCCTTTTACAAGACAAGCTGGGCTTACATGAGAGATTTGCTCCTCGCTTTTGGCTTTGATAAACTCTGGGTGACTTGGATCCTGAACCTCACCTCTACCACTTTCTTCTCCATCCTTGTCAATGGTGTCCCCTCTCGTCCCTTTACCCCCTCACAAGGAATTAGATAGGGAGACCCCCTTTCCCGCTTTATTTTCATTATCATGGTAGAGGGCCTCAGTCGAAGCATTCAAGCGGTAGTAGCTAATGACACTCTGGAAGGTCTATCACTGCATGGCATCTCCCCCCCTATCTTACATAGTCAATTCGTGGATGACACACTCCTGATGGGTACCCCAACGGTCAGAGAAGCAAACTCCATTCTCCAGATCCTCCAGACCTTCTCGGAAGCCTCAGGCCTAGACTACAACAAAGACAAATCCCTCATCTTCTTCTTTAATACGCCCCCTCCGGTCCAACGCCATATCTCTGACCTCTTAGGTTTCCAACGAAGCTCCCTTCCGTCCAAATACCTGGGCATTCCTTTGATCGATAATGCCCTTCAGAACTCCTCCTGGGAACAGTTGCTCTCTTCTTTTACCAAGAAGCTCTCTTCTTGAACCCTTAGAGCTCTTAACCTTCCTAGCCGGCTCACTCTTCTCCGCGCTGTTCTACAGGCCCTTCCCACTTATCTCTTCTCGGTGCTGGCGGCTCCTAACTTTGTACTGTCAACTATCAAAAGCTTGCAGAGGAACTTCCTGTGGCAAGGTCTCAACGGGGAAGAAAATAGCACTTGTCAGCTGGGACAAAATCTGCCAGCCCAAAGAGCAAGGAGGACTTGGACTACGGGATCCTAGCCTCATGAATAAAATCCTCAGCGCCAAAATTTGGTGGAGGTGGCTCAAGAAACCTAAGGATCTATGGGCACGATTATGGAGGAAGAAATATGCGCCCGAGGTAGCAGAAAAAAACCTCATACGCTGGAATGGGGACACACCTGGGTCCTTAATCTGGGCAGCTGCCAAGCAAAACAAACACCTCATCACCCAGCACGCCTTCTGGGAAATTAGAAATGGGAAAACGGCCTTATTCTGGAAAGATTCCTGGCAGCAATGGCCCACTCTGGACCAGGAGGACTGGGCCGGGCAAATTTGCGCTCCAGCAACGCAGGCGGGTCTGACAACAGTGGCGGATTACTGGAGGGATGACCCACAAGATAACACTTGGCAGCAATGGCTTGTTGATAGGCAAGGCTTGAACCTAGACAACCAAGTGGACTTAGGCCCCTATCAAACTGAGAGGCTCAAACGAAAAATCGCCAAGCTCACGGGAGAGGATATCCTCCGATGGGGACACAGGCCAAGAGGTACCTACAGCACATGCGAAGCTTATTACATAAAGGTCCAACCAAACCTGGCACCTGCTAGAACGATTTGGCAAAAGATATGGAACCTCAGACATTGGCCCAAAATCACTCTCTTTCTTTGGCTGGTGGTCCATTCCAGCATTCTCACCTGGGACAATCTCTCTAAGAGAGGCTTCATGGGACCCTCAATGTGCATACTCTATGGGGAGGCAGCCAAAACCATGAATCACCTCCTCACCTCTTGCCCGTACACGACACAAATCTGGGACCAAAATGCGCTCATCATGCGCACCTCGCACTGTGTTCGAGAAAACATTGTCGACACCATTGCCATTTGGAGGGACCAACCGTTTCACTCTCCCCTCTTGAATCGTATTTGGCAATTGATTCCTGGCTTCATCCTTTGGCAGGTTTGGAAGGAAAGGAATCGAAGACTCTTCAGAAACACCTTCCTCCCATGGCAACAGTGCTGGACTAGCTGCCGCCGCAACATCCTGGAAACTCTCCAACTCCACCCTTGGACAGAAAAAGACCTGACCAGCAACCCTTCTGAAACCCTGATCCTGAAACTCTAGCTGCCTCTTCCTCCTCCTCTCCCCCCCTCCTCCATCCCTACCCCTTCCCCTGCCCCCAGTCCCTCCTCTTGGTCAGCTCCGCCGGCTAACTTCATCAAACTAAATTTTGATGGGGCCTCCAAAGGAAATCCAAGGGCTACGGGGTATGGAGCAGTCTTTCGCAATCATCATGGGCACATCATTCTTATCATTGCAGACTCTTTAGGATATACCACGAATAATGTTGCGGAACTCTGGGCACTCACTTAGGGGCTGCAACTGGCCAAGGATCACAACTTCAATAAACTCATGGTGAAAGGCGACTCCCAAATCATCGTCAATCTCCTTGGCAGACTCTTAAATGGAGCTGATCCAGACAAAATCTCTCCAAGCTGGCGACTCACGCATGGGCTAAAAACCATAGCAGAGACTGCGTTCCAATCAGGTAGTAATACCTGCTCATGTCAGAAGGAAAGCAAATCAGGTGGCGGACCACTTAGCCAATACAGGGGTGAATTGGGAGGGACTGGAGATCCTCTGCAACACTTCTTTAGCTCCGGAGCACCCCATTCTCCATCAATGCATACGCAAGGCAGTGGAAGTGGAAAAGCACCCAGATGGGGTGATGGAGCCAGACACCTGGCGCATAGAGGAGACGAGGGGAGGCTAGCAGTGCACGGAGCCATGTGCTCGGCTCGTGCCCACTGCTGCCATTACCCCCATGCATTAAATTGCTTTAAACGTCGATGGGAGGGGCATTTAATCGAGCTCTCTCGACCACCTTTTCACAGAGTGCAATGCCGCGTATTGTTTGTGTTTTCGCCCAACAGTCTGGGTCTGGTTCTGCTAGTTCGTTCATGGTGCTTCTACCCCTCTGGCCGCTCCCCACCCTCAACCTTGGTTCCGCAGACCTCCCCCACCCGTCGGGCCTTACCATGCCGCAACAACGAATGCGACCACACAGGGGCTCTCCCTGGCATCCTCGGAGGCCCCGCACGTCTACTTCACCCTCTGGTTCGTCTCCCACCCATACTCCCCCCACCTTTGACTGCCTGGCCATCATCGACACCAGCCTGAACCCTTCTTGGCGACATCCTTCTTGGCGTGGCCCCTCTTCCTTCCGCACTCCTCTCCTCCTCTTGCGCCGGATTTGGCCTCAACGAAGTTACCCTTTGGAAGGACTGGCCATGGTCGACCGAGCAACAAAAAGAAGTTGCAGTCCTTCAACCTGTCGCACGAAAACCTCACCATTTTGCATGATTTGGTATTCGAACTCCGGCAAGGAGTGGACGACCTTCAGTTTCGAGTTCAGCAGATGGAAGGGAGGCTGTCAGTACTCCTTCAGCTTCTTTCAAACCACCACGAAGCCTCCCCAGTAGAGTCCAGCGACGCACCTCTCACTACAAGCGATCACGAGAGCAGCCATCAGCAGGAAGCCGCAAAGGACAACCAGGAGCCTAGTTGGAAGGAGTTTGAGACAACTTTCATGGACACTGACGGGCAGGAGCAAACACCGGCGAGCAATGCAGAAGCTGTCAAGGGAACGGTTTAGCCGGAAGTCAGGGAGATGATAGACATCAGTTTGCAGGCACACACTCCGACGGCAGGAGCTGAGACGGCTGCTCACGAGGACAAGTGCACCGAGGCCAGGGACATGCAGTGGGCGACCAGCGGGACACTTGTCATCGAGGAGCCATGGCCAGGCCTTCTGCAAGAGTATGTGCCAGATTATACACCACTTGTATGACCCCTCTAGGGGGATGTTTCCTGCTTTTACTTTTACTCTAGTGACCTTCATGGTAGCTAAGTTATCTGTTTATGCTAAGACTGATAGGAACTTTGATACCCGAATTGCCCGGTTTGCTGAACTGGTTTCTCCTTCTGAAGTAGTTCAGTAATTACAACCGGATGACTTCAGTTTTTTTGTACTCTTGGTTTGGTTCCTAAAAAGTTTTTATATATATAATACTTACTTTAAAAAAAAAATATTATATTCGAGTTACTTTTTTATTTCATTTATAAAATTAAGGAATGTATATGTTATTAGAAATCAAATCATTTTATTTAAAAGTCTTGCTTCAATAACCCGAGGGGATATTGAATTTCTTAAGCCACATTTTGGTTTGGTCTTGGAGTAAGATTTCATGGTGCTTTTGATCCGTTAAGAGTTAAAGTGAAAGTCCGCCTTTTTTTTGTTAACCATTGCAGGGTTATTTGAAGTGAGATAGTTTTTCTCAAATAAGAATGATGAATTAATATTTATTTGTGTTATTTTCATTATCTAATCAATAAATTATGATAAATTTTTTTTTGAAATAAAAAATTTGTAATTTTTATATATAGTTAATTTTTATATTTATAAATAAAAAACATTTTTTTTTAGATATAAAAGATTTACAATTTAATGGTTAAGAACATGTGTTTCTTCTTAAAAGGTTAAATATCTTTCATACACCAATTTAGTATGATGTGACTTGGCTGTAACCTTAAAAATAAATTATTATTATTATAATATGAAAGATGTTTATATAACATAAAATTACATTAAAATATTAAAATCCAACACAAATAAATATATATTTTTAATGTTTTGAATGTTATAAATTCCATGAAAAATCAATATCCAACACAAATAAATATATATTTTTAATGTTTTGAGTGTTATAAATTCCATGCAAAATCTTAACACCACCTAATAGGAAAAAATTTAAATGAAAAAGATGAAGCGGGAAAATGCAAAATATTAAGGCGTAGGTTATCCCGTAGAATGAACTTTAATTAGTCAATGCAACTCCCTGTGCACAAGGCCCCGTTCTGACCGAGTCCACAATGCCCCTCCACAACGCTGGTTCCACTCGTCCCGTGGCGCCAAACTGCTGCAGTTGGACGGCCTATGAGGAATTCAATGCAGGGTAGTTGATGGGCATCACCTGCAAAAATCCTCCCGACCGGGAAGGTAACTCCACTCATAGAGAGGAAAGCCAAAATTTAACGATTGAAGTGGAATTGTTGAAGGAGAATTTATACATTTCCATTAATCAAACTGAAATCAAGTGAAACTATGACCAAGGTTCTAAAACAAAATGGGTTTGGTTTTTGCACTCACTGGCTTAATCATATATCTATATTATGGAAACTGAAATCAAGTGAAACTATGATAAAGATTCTAAAAAATGGGTTTTTGCACTCATTGGCTTAATCCTATATCTATATTATGGAAGTGCATTCAATAATGCAAAGGAATCGCCAACTGAGGTGAGGTCATATGAGGTGGTTATTTCTCCAACAAGTTAACCTATGCTTTGATCATTGTAGTACTAAGTTTATTTCTCGTCAACACTTATTACTTAAACATAAACAAGTGGAGTCACTTATATATGGGTTTTCAAAAATATTCTAGAAAATCCAAACCCCTAACCCTAATCATATATTATTATCGTAACATATTAAACACTAATGACAAAGAAAGAAAGAGATTCCATTATTGTTATAATAGTTGATTATTTTATGATTTAACAAAGAAAAAAAAAATATCAAAATATAACATTGGAAAAATGAAGACCCTATAATAGCCAATCACAAGCCATCAAGCCATGGTGTCTATTATATCCTACAACTAGACAAGCTTTCTTAATATTATATGTTTTACAAGGGAATTTTGTAAAACAATCATATATTATTATCATAACATATTAAACACTAATGACAAAGAAAGGAAGAGATTCCATTATTGTTATAATAGTTTATTATTTTATGATTTAACAAAGAAAAAAATAAAATATCAAAGTATAACATTGCAAAAATGAAGACCCTATAATAGCCAATCACAAGCCATGGTGTCTATTATATCCTACAACTAGACAAGCTTTATTAATATTATATGTTTTACAACGGCATTTTGTAAAACATGGACATAGTGCGTATCTATTTACAAATTATATGTATATTCAAAATATTATATTGTTTTATTTTCATTTTAATTTTGGATGACAAAATGAATGAAATTCTTAAAGTATATAGGTTTGGAAGTGCCATGTGTGCTTATTTGCACAAATCTAGCTAGCGTTTTTTTATTTTAATTGAGCAAATAAAGAGGAGCAAGCAGTAAGGTGAGGATCTTACCACCCTGTCCCAATCTAGTTGGAAGTATGTTTGATTTATTTTATTTTTCTTTCAATTTAGTCATTTTTAATTTAGTCTTTTGCACCCAAGAATCTAAATTAAAGAAATTTGTAGTTTTCTATTATAATTAAAAAACCAACCTAATTTACATGTGATGACTTCATAAATTACAACATATATAATAAAATGGAACCACTAGAAAATGTAAACCGCTCACAAGAAAACCAAGGAGAGAAAAACCCCAACCCACCACAACCACCCAATGTAAATAGTTCAGTTGATGATGAGTTGGTCATATTAAGAACCCTTGAACCCTTAAGGAACAATTACATGACACTAGATGGCCTAGTAGAGTTTCCTTGACCACTTCTTTGGACATCATTGTGAAGTCCATTGCAACTGCTAAATGGAAATTGACCTTTATTTCTGATTATAGGGCAAGAATATATGAGTACTATAACACTATTTTGGATAGAAACCAATTGAGGGACTTGGGAATTTCAAAAAACCAAATATTGACTATTTTTAGGGATCCTAAAAATGGATGACAACTACCATTGACCAAGAAACACCTCTCCATTGACTGGTGCATCCATCCCCAGATTAGTCAAAATTGAATGGATAGGTGGTATATGGTATTTGATAAACCTCCCTGGAATAACAGGGACGTGCCCTTATATTTTCTGAGAAAACTATAGTTTGATTTTATTTTGGGTAAGCATGTCAACTACTTTGACATGGGTGACTTTTAGGGGGTTGGTTGAGGGTCCACACATGACTGAGAGAATTCCATACGTGATCCCATGTTAGGTCCTCGTCCCCCCAAGCGAAGGCCTGACCCCCTACCTAACATCCTCCTGTTGTAGAGAGCTTGCAACATGTACAACTAGCCATTTCATCATTGACTTGAAGCCTAGTGCAACATAGTAGCTTCATTGCACTATATCGGCAGGAGGTGCTTACCAATGAAATTGATAGAGGTGTTGGAGTTTCAGCATGCACAACAAAATATAGTGAAGAGAGGGTACATGTACATAACAACCGTCAATGTGAACCTCACAGATGCTCGAGTTGCGGGAAAACATGCTTTGGGCCTATAGAGCCCATTGGACAACATAGCTTGATGGAGGAGGTTAGTATATTAACCCACTCTATGTTCTTCATTGTTATATATTTATTTTGTATTTTGTGTATTTATATAGATTTTCATTGTATGTTGTTTTGCAGTTGTTACGTCAGAGCAATAGACTACCCTCTACGTCGATGGATACATAAGTGCCTAGCCCCACCACTAATGTAGTAGTAGAGGAAAGTCTGAGTAATATATTACACTCTACATCAATGGATACATAAGTGCCTAGCCCCACCACTAATGTAGTAGTAGAGGAAACCTGGTCATTGGGCACACCCCACACACATCTATGTGTCACATTTGATAAATTCACCATCGTCCTTTCTTTATTTTATGGCATCCTCAAATTTTTAATGTTCTTGTGTTTCTACAAGATTTGGGACTAGGCGATGTCGGGGAATGTCTATCTGGGATGGACAAGTCACCTACATCACATGTACCATGTGTAGAGGTAAATATCGTATAATTCTATTTTTTTGTGTGTTTATGTTTTTGAGTTCTAATATTTGGTACTAAAAGTTCAATATTATTAATATGTACGTAGGTTGTGGAAATATTTTCTAGATATAGTAATACTGCACTCCTTGGGCATCTGGGCCTTTCTTATCAGTTACCTTTATCCATGCCTAGGGAGTTGCATTCACTTCTACAGTCTGTGGGGGTCTATCACAACCCACCACCAATATCTGTCTTTTTGCACCCATCCTCATTTAATTCACACACAAGGCACCCATCTGCGCTACCTCTTCCATCGCATCCATCTATAGTGGATGTACCTGTATGCCACCCACCCCCACCACCATTTCCATCGGCCCTGTCCACCGAGGCTGCCAGAGTAGAGGTTTCCTCAGAGTAGGTTTTACAACCTAGTGCTCCATTTTCCAGCGAATCTCCATCGAGGCCCGAGATATTCACGGTGAGATAATGTGTTGATGATAATTTTTATGTATCATGAATTAGATTTACGCATAGTGCAAAAAGTTCATGGCTGAAAAGGTGGCAAGTCGTGCAGAAGGAATACACACGTTCTTAGGAATGCGCACGAGTTCCTAAAGCCTTAGTTTTGCATGTACTTAGGAATGTGTGCACCTTATTAGGAATGCACACACATTCCTAATGATAATTTTTTAAAATAGGCCACAAGCACGATTTTTTGTCATTGTGCACAAATTGTGTCGCGTTTCCACTCTATTGAGCGAATTGAAGAGATAGAGAGAGAGAAGCACGTGTGAAGCAATGGATTTGTGTGATGATATTTTGAGGCCCTCGCATTTCTTTGTGTGGACAAATGAGAAAGAAATCCTTGGGATAGACAAACTGAGGGCTAATGCTAGACTAGGGTTTGAAGTGGCATGTTTCGAAACAGGTTATTGAAGGATTCTGGTCAGAGGTCAAGATGTTGTTGAGATGGCTATTGATAATCCTGTAGAGGCAAAGGCATATTTGCAACAAAATCCTAGGGTTTCCTTTATGGACTTTGACCAAATGGGTAAACATTTTCTCACTACTTTTGTCGCAAGTGTTTAACCCAAGTATTAAAAAATCTCAATATGTGTTTGTTTGACAAAGTGTATATATACATGGCAAGTTTTTGATGAAATACATTCAATTAAAGTGTTTGATTAAAATTCTGCAAGTAAGTTGTTCCATGTTTTTAAGAAAGGAAAATCTCGATATGTGTTTGTTTGACAAAGTGTATATATACATGGCCCAAGTCAGGGCCTTGGTAACAAGCAGTATTGTGGTGCCTTTAAGGCCAGTGAAGATAGTAATCATTTTTCGAAAAGACCCAAAATTTGATGGGGGATCTGATAAGGGCAGCTCTGAAATCCACTGGGCTTCTCGCTGCACAAACGATTCAAGGGCCGTCAAATAGTACCATCTATGCTCTTGCTTCGTGCCTGCGCTCTATTAACAAATCAGGTTGCAGTGAATGTCTGGGAATAACAGAGGGAAATATCAGAAATTGTCTTCCTGAGATGGAGGGACGGGATGTGGACGTTGGCTGCTATGTGCGATATGCTATGTATCCCTTTCCCGAGCAACCCCATGACGGATCTCACTACCCTTTTATCTTCAGTTTCTATTACCTTTCCTTTCAGTTTGTAAAACATGGACATAGTGCGTATCTATTTACAGATTATATGTATATTCAAAATATTATATTGTTTTATTTTCATTTTAATTCTGGATGACGAAAGGAATTAAGTTCTTAAAGTATATAGGTTTGGAAGTGCTCTGCTAAACTTTTTTTAAAGTGCCGCCAGGGTCATTTGTGCTCATTTGCACAAAGTGGGATGGCGTTTTTACTCTAATTGAGAAAATAGAGAGGAGCTAGAGAGGATAAACAAGGTGAGGATATTGCCACCATGTTTGGAAGTATGTTTGATTTATTTTATTTTTCTTTCAATTTAGTGATTTCCAATTTAGTCTTTTGCTACCTAGAATTTAAATTAAAGAAATTTGTAGTTTTCTATTCTAATTAAAAAACAACTTAATTTACATGTGAAGACTTAATAAATTGCAACATATATAATAAAATGGAATTAAGAGACAATGTAAACCGCTCAGAAGAAAACAAAGGAGAGAAAAACCCCAGCCCACCACAACCACTCAATGTAAACAGTGAAATTGATGGTGGGTTGGTCATATTAATAACCCTTGAACCCTTAAGGAACAATTAAGGGACACTAGAGGTCCTAGCAGAGTCTCCCCTTTGGACAACGTTGTGAAGTCCATTGCAAGTGCTAAAAGGAAATTGAACTCTATTTTTTATTTTAGGGAAAGACTGTATGAGTACTATAACACTGGTTTGGATAGAAACCAATTGAGGGACTTGGGCATTTCAAAAAAACAAATATTGACTATTTTTAGGGATCCTAAAAATGGACGACAACTACCATTGACCAAGAAACGCCTCTCCATTGACTAGTGCATCCATCTCCAAATTAGTCAAAACTGGATGGATAGGTCGTATATGGTATTTAATAAACCTCCCTGCAATAACAGGGACGTGCCCTTATATTTTCTGAGAAAATTATGGGCTGATTTTATTTTTGGTAAGCATGTCAACTACTTTGACATGGGTGACTTCTAGGGGGTGGGTTGAGGGTCCAAAAATGACTGAGAGCATGCCAAACGCGATCCTAGGTTAGGTCCTCGTCCCCTCAAGCGAAGGCCTGACCCCCCTACCCAACATCCTCCTGTTGTAGAGAGCTTGCAACATGTACAACTAGCCATTTCATCATTGACTTGTAGCCTAGTGCAACAAAATAGCTTTGTTGCACTATCTCGATAGGAGGTGCTTACCAGTGACATTGATAGAGCAGTTGGAGTTGCAACATGCAAAATAGAGTACAATGAGGAGAGGGTACATGGACATATCAGCCGTCCATGTGAACCTCACAGATGCTCGAGCTCTGGGAAAACATGCTTTGGACCTATAGAGCCTAGTGAACAACATAGCTTCATGGAGGAGGTTAGTATATTTTTTTTTTACAGAAACATAAGGCAAAATTTGTATTTATAGGTTGTGACCAAGGTCGCTAATGTACAAAAAAGGGGGGGTGAGATTCAGACCCAGTGCCCAGATTACAAGATCTTTCTATGCTAAGAAACTGCTTATTTAATTACTAACTGCAGTCTTCGAGAGGCATTGCCATTTTTACAAAAAAAATCTAAAATCCATGCTTACTTCTTTTGTTCCTCTGTGGGGGACTCTGGGATTTCTTCTGCGGGTGGCTCCAGTGCCACGTTCAAGTCAGGAAGCATCAGAGCTTCTTTGGTCCCTCCAACTTCACCTGCTATGCTGTTGCTTTGTCCTTCAACATCATGTGCTTTGTTTTCCTTGTCTTTCTCAAGCCTTTCTCCTTTGCTCCTTAAATACTCCACTTCATCCTGTAGTTGACTGATCATTGTGCGGTGGCTTGATAGTGTTTCCAGAGTGAAATTGAGAGTGGCGTTGTGGGAGTCAAGGCGCATTGCTAATTGTTGGGTAGTGTGAAAGTTTTCATCCACCATTTCCTCATCACGTTCCATTCTTCCTGAGTCTGCACTGTGCCTTTCTTGACCTGGCTGATAAACAATGGCCGATAGATTCAGATTTATTTTCGTTTCTCTATTGTTCTATGGTGAGGCCCTTTCTTTGTCTTGATTTTCCCTCCTGAATTGTTGTAGTCTACCCCGGCTTAGGTGGGCCGATCTACTCCTATATCTTACTGCGTTTTGTGCAAAGCTTATCTTCCTTAGGGGATTTATAAAGAGGATTAGGTTCGAATTAACCTATGTTTCCCATGCGATGTCCTTCCATGATCTTGGATTCCGATTGCTTTGGATTTTGAGGCGATGCCTAGGTTTAATGCACATGCCATGAATCCTCAACTCAAACGTGTTTCCTTTCATTTGCGCGAGTGGCAATGATGAGAGAATGGGGGAAAGAATATAATGACGCTACTTTGATGTGTTTTCTGGCAGGCTCCCACATCATATAGTCTTGTTTTTCCGCGTGTGTATCATATCCATCTTAGTCCTAGTACCTTCCTTTCTCAAACCTGATTTTCCATCGTACTTTGCATTCCCATAAATTACAGAGAGTGTTCCATATTGGCTGTTGTTCTGGAATGCACTGTTGTCGTGCCTGCTGGACGCGTTCTCTTTTTTGATGAGCTGGACCATTTTTTATGGGGGAACTTGCTGAGTGTTTATCCCATTGATGACCAAATTACCTTTACCTTTTTCGATTGCATTATTGGCCTGTTCATCAGCGAATCCATTGTTGTGTCGACGGATATGGAGGAATACTATATTCATATCTTTGATAGCATTTTTATCCGTACTATGATCCTTTGGAGAACAGAGTTTTTCGGAGCGGTATTCTTGACAAAATGTCTGATGATTGTTTTAGAGTCTCCTATGACTGTTCGCTGGTTGATGTGGCGCTCTTTTGCAATTTGGATGCCTTTGAGAAGTGTGTAGGCCTCCACAACATTGTTTGAAATAATGCCAAGATTCCAAGAGTACCTGTCCATCAGATGGCCTCTAAGATTGCGAATGGCACCTCTCGCTCCTCCCTCCCTTGGGTTCCCTTTGAAAGCACTATCAAATCTTAGAACATGTTTTTTGTGGGAATTCAACCAATGAATAAACTCTTGGTATGTGTACTGAAGCTGCCAGCATGGGGCCTGGTTTGTTTTGCGATCTCCACTATTATCTCGAATGTTGAACTTGTTGATCAAAGCTTCTTCCTCTTTTCTCATTTTTGCTCCTTCCTTGATATCCGACTTTTTGCTTGATATATATTCACTGATCTAGATGATGGCAATCGTCGCTACTACTTGGGGGGCGATGGTATTTTCTTTGAAGATTTTTTTGTTCCTTGCTAGCCAAATCTGTCAGCACACAAATTTGATTGAGGCCTTCCACACTATACTGAACTTCTGTTTTCCTTTGAGCGACCCTTTATACTACTTTGCCCATTTGCCTAACAATCTTCTGGTATTTGTGGGGTTGGCCGCTTTGGGGGCTAATTCCTTATACATGCAATTCATCACCTGCCTTGTAAAATTACAATTCAGGAAGAGATGTTCAGTGTTTTCAAGGCTGTTGTTGCATAGCGCACACCTGAACGGACCCGAGAAGCCTCGTTTATTTAGATTATCCCTTGTTAGGATTTTGTTGTGGGCCAACTGCCAGCAAAAGATGTTAATTTTTGGGGGACTATTTGGGTTCCAAATTTCTCTCCAGATGGATGACTTGGGGGGGAGGTTGCTTTCTTCAAGAAGCTGTGTGTACCCTGATTTTACTGTATAACCCTCTTTCCCCCAGCTTCTTTCATCTGCCTTAGTTAGGTGGATAGGATAAGAGAAAGAGATTCTTTGAAGGAGTTGTTTGACATCTTTTGTCATTTGGGGAGGGACTTCCCCTAGATTCCAGCTTTCCCAGTTACCAATTGAATCCCAATTTGAAATGTCATATAATGTTTCCTTTCCTTCCACAAATAGCCAATGTTTAAGCTGGGTAAAGGAGGGGATTTTTGAAAGGATTCCACTTTCTGAATATTTGTCCTCCCATATCCTAATTTTTTTCCCATTGCCTGGATCCTAATTCAATCGGGGTTGGATTAGAGGTATTGACGCCCTGACGAGCTTCTAGATAGGCGACCCTGTTTTCCCTGGGTCTATTCCATCCACACACCTTTTTCTGTTTGTACTCATATATTTGATGCAAAGCGCTCTCTTCCACCACTCTTTTCCCCTTGTAATTATCCTCCAAATTTCCTTTGCTCCTAGTGCTAGGTTGAGATTTTCTGGGTCTCTTATTCCTAGCCCCCTATTTTCTTTGGGAGCGCAGGTGATTTCCCATTTTACCATGTGGAACTTTTTCTCGTTGTCTTTTCCTCCATGCCAAAGGAATTTCCTGGTAATTTTGGCCAGCTCTCTTTTTATTCCAACCGGAGCATGGAGGGAAGAGAATTGGAATATTGGGAGGGAAGAGAGGACTAATTTTATTAAGACCACCCTTCCTGCTAGATTCAACCATGTGGCTGCCTAAATTTCGAATTGGTCCTTTAACTTTTGGATGATTCTTCGCCATGCTTCCCCAGGCAGGGCCTTTAAGCTTATTGGTGTCCCTAAATACTTGAAGTATTTCCACTCTGTTGTAAAAGGGAATTGGAGAATTTGTGCTATTCTTTCCATTGTTCCAGCTTGTACATTCCAAGCGAAGATCTGACTTTTGTGCTTACTGATGAGGCCTCCCGAGGCTATATCATATTGATCCAGGACGTTTTTAAATCTCCATGCCATCACCTGAGAGGCTCCCCCAAGAAGGAGTGTATCATCAACAAATTGAGAATTGTTGATTCTTTTGACTTCCCTCGTGATTTTAAGCCCTGGGATATATTTGGAGATCCTTTCTTGTTCTAACCTTCTATTTAGAGTTTCTGCCATGATGACATAAAGCAGAGGGGACAGAGGGCAGCCTTGTCTTAGTCCTCTTGTGGCTTGAAAGAAGGGGTTTGGGCGACCATTAATCAGGGGGGCAATCCAGGGGTTAGAGATGCAAACAGTGATCCAGGAAATGAAGGGGTTTTGGAAGCCAATTTTGCTTAGGACTTCGTAAAGAAATTCATGATTTACTCTGTCAAAGGCATTTTCCATGTCAATCTTAATTATCATTCCCTTCTCTTTGTTTGTCACACTAGTATGAATCGCTTCTTGAACCAGGATTATATTGTCCCAAATTTGCCTATTAGACACAAAACCCCCTTGATTGGGGAGAATGATTCGGGGGAGAAGAGGCTTTAGCTTGGAGGCTATAATTTTTGCAAGGATCTTGTAGGAAGAGTTACAGAGGGATATGGGATGGAAATGATCAACGGTATTCACATTTTTATCCTTGGGGATTAGCGCCAGGAAGGAGGAGTTCGTGGCTCCCCCAATCTTGCAATTTGCCAGGGCATAATTAATCATTCGAAGCAGGTCTTTTTTGATAATTTCCCAGCACTGGTGATAGAAATGGAAAGTGAAGCCATCTAGTCTGGGTGCTTTGTCTGGGTCAAAGTGGAAGACTACTTCTCTGACTTCTTCTTCTATAATTTTCTTTATCAGGTCTTGGTTGTCTTGATATGTAATAATTCGGGGGATATGTTTCATAAAATTTGTCCTCTGCACTTTGTTGTCTTCACCATCTTGGGTGTAGAGTGTCTTGAAATGGGAGGTTGCCTCAGTTTTTATCTCTTCGAAAGAGTTTATTATTTCCCCATTAACTTTTTTAATTTCATCTATAGAATTTCTATGCTGTCTAGCTTTAGCTTGTTTATGGAAGAAGGTGGTGTTTTTGTCCCTTGCCTTGATCCACAGGGCTCTGGATTTCATCCTCCATTCTCTTTCTTCATTGTGTAGAACCTTTAAATACTTTTGGAAGTGATTTTTCTCCTGATTCAAGTGTTCCTGAGTCACTTCCTTTTCTTCCATCTCCATGTGAATCTCTTCTAACTTTTTTTTATGTTGTTGCACCTCATCCTTTGTGTTGAGAAAAGATTCCTTTGCCCAGACTTTGAGTGCTTGTTTTTTTTTTTTGAGTTTTTGTTCCCAGATATACACTGGGGTTCCATTAATCCAGGTGGACCAGGTTGAGGAGATGAGGGGGAGGAAGTCCGGGGAATCCATCCAGAGAGGATTGAATCTAAAAGGGATGGGACCATAATTCATTTCCTTATTTAAGGTGAGGACTATAGGTCGATGATCTGAAATCCCCCAAGGAATTATTTTAGAGCTTATGTTCAAAGGAAGGAGGAGGAGGGGGTTGTGGATTAGGAAACGGTCTAGTCTAGCACCTATGTGACCCACCCCAGTCCTTTTGTTGCTCCTAGTATATTTCCCTTTTGAGGTTTTTACATCGAAAAGGTCAAGGTCAGTGATTAGGTCTTCCATGTTTTCCCAAAACTAGTCTCTTACAATGGAACCCCCCTTTTTCTCCCCTTGATGTAGTGTTGTATTGAAGTCTCCAGCTATAATACAATTTTCTTGGGCATCTATATCTTTCAGTTTCGACATAGTTTCCCAACATTCTTGTTTTTCTCTTATATTATTTGGCATGTAAACATTGCAAATAGGAAAGGTTATACCTAATTATAGATGCTTTAGCTTGACCATCGTCTAGTGGTTAGTAACCTCTCTTTGTTCCTCATTGAAGATTTGGGTGCTCCAGGCTATGCAGCTTCCTCCTGAGGCTCCTCTCGCACTTATTGCCACACCTTCACTGGGGTTCCAAAGTTGTTTGATTTCTCTGAGGACTTCATCATCCTTGAGTTTCGTCTCCTGTATTAAGAGAATTTGGGGTTTTTCAGTTCTGATCAGCTTGCACAGTGCTTCTTTCTTTTTTGCTTGGCCCAATCCTCTACAATTCCAGGAGACAACCTTCATTACTTACCGTTGTGCTTGGACCCTCCCTTTGAGGGGTGTGTCTGTCCCTTTGTTGGATGAGCTTTCCCATTTTTCTCTTCTTTTCGGAGGATTTCTTCCAGCGTGGGTTGAGTACCTAAATCCTTATCTTGTGTGGTTGCTTTCTCTCTTTTGGCCTTGTTTGTTTTCCTACCAGCTTTAGTAGTTGGGGCCATTTTGGGGATTTCTATTTCCATTTCTTCTCTGGATTCCTCTTGACTTTCATCTTCCTGCTCTGGATGAGCATATGATAGCTGTGCATCTTGATCTTCTACTAGGTTTTCTTTGCGCGCGTTCGGTTCCTTAGGGTTTCCCTCCATATTTTCCTTTGTCTTCGTCTAATCTGGGTCTTGGCTTTCCAATGTTTCGTATTTATTCTTGCTGCTTTCTGCTTCATCCTCTATCTGGATTGTGTCCTTCCCTTTGCTTGGATATAGGGGTGCATTGTTTCTTTTTCGATCCGGTTGCAGATTCCATGTTTTGTTCGTCGTTTTTTTACGTTTTGCTTGTTGCCATTGTTCTGATGCTTTGTTGTCTGGATTTTCTTGAGTTGATTTGGGACAGTTTTTTGCAAAATGACCATACTCATGACAATATTTACATTTGAAAGGGAGTTGTTCATAATCCACCATATGAGTGTAGGTCCATCCATCTAGAATTAGTTGTATCGCTTCCGACAGTCCTTTTTCTAGATCTACTTCCACGCATAACCTTGCACAAGATTGTAATCCCTCTCGTGGTTCAACTCAATCTATGAACCTGCCCAGGGCGTTTCCTATGTTTTTGATAGTTTCGTCATTCCAACAGTGTAGGGGTAGGAAAGGGAGCCGAACCCAAACTGGAACAACTGAGGGGATGTCGTTCTCAGGACTGAAATCTTGAGTCCACTTATTTAGGTACATTCCTCTGGTGCCCATGAAATACGGTCCACTTCGAAAAATCAGATCTCGATCTGCCTTGTTCTCAAAGAGGAAGACGTAAAATCCCTTCCCACAGAAGGTTGTTGAGAGTTGTCCTTTGATGATTTTCCTCCAGTTTAGATCCAGCCAAGACACCATTGCTTTAGGGGAGGGCAAGAGTCCAGTGAACTGACCTATCAAGCCGTTTTCAGCCAGCCGTAATGCAAAAGGTCTGGCCAAGGAGGAATGAATCGCCACCTTTGGTATTTCTTCTAACCTTTTTACAAATCAGGAGGGTTGCACATCCTTCATTGCCTTCTTGTATGAGGTAATGAGCATTTGAAACACTTCAATATCCGATGGTTGGGGGGGGCGCTCTCCAAAGGCCATGAATGCAATCGCAGGGAACCCTATGTTTTGTTAGTCTCGAGGTTACAGAGTTCTTGATCTCGGTCACACTTTAAATTTGGAGGAGGTTAGTATATTAACCCTCTCTAAGTTCTTCATTGTTATATATTTATTTTATATTTTGTGTATTTATATAGATTTTTTATTGTACGTTGTTTTGTAGTTGTTACGTCCGAGCAATAGAGTACCCTCTACGCCGATGGATGCATAAATTCCTAGACCCACCACTAATGTATTAGTAGAGAAAACCTGCTCATTGGGCACACCCCACACACATGTATGTGTCACATTTGATAAATTCACCATCATCATTTATTTATTTTATGACATCCTCAAATTTTTAATGTTCTTGTGTTTCTACATGATTTGGGAATAGGTGATGTCGGAGAATGTCCATCTGGTATGGACAAGTCAGCTGCATCACATCTATCATGTGTAGAGGTAATATCGTATAATTCTCAAATTTTTTGTGTTTATGTTTTTGAGTTCTACTATTTGGTACTAATAGTTCAATATTATTAATATGTATGTAGGCTGTGAAAATATTTGCTAGATATAGTACTACTACACTTCTTGGGCACCTGAGCCTTGCTTCTGGGTTACCCTTATCCAGGCCTAGGGAGTTGCAGTCACTTCTACATCCTGTGGGGTTCTATCACAGCCCACCCCCAATATCTTTCTTATTACACACATCCTAATTGAATTCACATGCAAGACACCCATTTGTGCCACCTCTTCCATCGCATCCATCTATAATGGATGTACTTGTATGCCACTGTAACAGCCCAGGTTTTGAACCCCCATTTTAAATAATGTATTGTTACAATGCTGAGATGCCTGAGTGCCCAAACAATTATTAACAGGCCAGTATGCCCAAGAAATGTAATGTTTTAATCATGATTAATAATAAACACATGGTTGGCTTCTAGACGGACAAGGATGAGAGTTATAGGGGGATATGATTCCACAAGAGAGGGGTCTTGAGGGGCTAAGACATTCCTATGTTAATTACCCTTTTTGTCTAAGGGAGGGGAATCAATTACGTGAGCTTCTTAGGGAAGTCCAGGAGGTTCTTGATTCCCCACGAAAATAGTTAAACCCACCTCTGGTCTGATGTCAGGTTTGGACTAATGTCTTGTTCGTTGATTTCCCGTACGTTCACTCATTTAACTCACGCACTTTCATGCACCCCCTTACCCGTTCACTGATCCATCCTCATCTGTGTCTTGGCTTGGGAAAGGGAACCAAACTGCTGAAGAATTAGCCATGAGATTGTTGACTGTAATGGTCGTTGGTGGGATCTAGCCATGACTCGAGGCCTGCATGTCTGAGATGCATTAGACTGTGCCCTGTTTTTCTCACAACTGTGAGTCCTGAGAGTTCCAACATTGAGATTCTGGACCAGCTGTTCTGGAGGCCCAGAAAATAAAAGGAGAAGGACTTCCTGAGGGACTGCGTGGAAGATAAGGGTGGAGGTCCATTCTCTTGGGTGGTACAGGATGGGTAGAAGAGAGTTGGGTACTTGGATTGTTGTGGGTGTTGGGAAACCTGTGAGAGCTTGAGAGCTTACTGGTTTGGGAACCCAAGTACACTCTGGAACCATCCTTGTGGATTCATAGCCCTGGATCGGGGGTGACACTACTGTTGAGATTTGGAGCAGTGGTGTCTATGGTTGGGTGGAACGCCCTTGGTTTGCAACTAGTTGGTGTCATATTTCATAAAGATAAGTGCTCTCTGTTATGGTATCATTTACATGTATATGAATATATTTCCGCTGTATATTTAATTATTGTTTAATTGAATCTTTAGACTATGCATGTTTCTTGTTTTCTACTATGTATGTCGTTAAAGTCTTTTCTTTTATGCATCCTTAAATTTTAAAAGGTATCTCCAAGAGGACAAAGTCCAAGGGCGGGCTTGAAGGTAGCATGTGTTGAAAAGTCAACAAGAAACATGTGTCTAATTTACTTTTCCCTTAATTAAATTAGACAATAAATATTAATCTATTATCTCATTCATAACTGAGTGATTTGGAATTGTAACAGAATCATAAGTGTAGTTAAGTGAGTTAAGCTTAGTTGTATTAGTGCGAGTTCATTGAATTAATTATTCATTAATTCACAATCAGTTAACTCCCATGCAACTAAAGACTTGCCACGGTTAACTACATGCATGTCAATCCAATGGACACCAGTTGAGATAACAGGTGAAAGGGACAGTTGGCTATCTATTGTGATTTGATCACACATGCATTGGATATGCTTATGATCATGTGCAAACGAGGCAATTATGTAATCGTGAGGATCATTGTGAGAATTCGGATTGCAAAGTTTATGCAAAGGAGGCAGGCTGTCTAGACACAGAAATTGGCACATGTATTTGCTAATTTGTGTATGACAGTGTGAGATGATTGTATTGTACTGAGAGCTCTTGGATTAGAGCTTTGTATGAGATTGTTTCATGATTCATGATATACATAATATATGATAGTGGGTTTTTTAGCTTTACGCTTTCCCGGAAAAACTTATGTGTTGTGTGTTATTGATATTTCACTTTGTGCTCATGGTTGTCATGGTGGTTTAATTGCTTCCACAATAATAATAGTAGAAGCGATTATATATTTAACAAGTGGCAGAAATTGTTAGATCAGGAGAATCGCAAGAATACTCATTTGGGTATCGTAATTTCTACATGGTATCAGAGCCACGGAGGCCACGGAGCTACGAAAGTGAGGTGCGAACAAAATCATGTTCTCGCAGGTCCCATCTCTAGCTGGGTGTGAACCCTAGTACTTCTCGCACCCTAGACAAAGGCAGCGTGCGAACTTCATTGTCATTCTCGCAGGCTACAGTGGAGTAGGGTGCGAACTTCCCTCACCCTGACAGTGAAGCAGGGTGCGAACTTCATTGGCATTCTCACAGGCTACAATGGAGCAGGGTGCGAACTTCCTAGGCAAGTTCGCAGGCTACACACAGGCAGGGTGCGAACTTCCCTCAGGCTACTCTCAGGTGGGGTGTGAACCTCCCAGGGAAGGGGGATTGTAGGAGTTGAGTTTTGGTGGTTGGATAACATTCGAATTTGCAAGATTTTCTTGGTGCAACACTTGATTCAAGATCGAAAATGTCTTTCAATGGCTTGAGGTTGGAGTATGCACTCGAGGGTAGCTCTAACTACATTTCTTGGAAGGACGGGATGGAGGCAGTGCTCGAAGGCAATGGCTTGAAGGGTTACATTGACGCAGATGTTCCTAAGTCGGATGCAACAGACACTGCAAATCTTGATGCATGGCAAAAGAAAGTGCAAAGGCGAGGAGGATTCTGTTGGAGGGAGTACGAGACCACATTGTCTCAAGTCTCCATGGGAAAACCACACCACATGCAATGTGGAAGGTTTTGATAGATCTGTTCCAAAACAGTAGTGACCATAGGAAATTGGCGCTCAAAGATAAACTTAGGAAGATCAAGATGGAGAAAGGCAACACCATTCCAAAATATCTCACAAAATTTGTCCAATGTCGGGATGAGCTTGGAAGTGTGGGAATAATAGTCGCTGCTGATGATTTGGTGACATTGGCGCTCCTAGGACTTCCCAAGAGTTGGCACGGTTATCAAGACTCTGTCAATGGAAGGGAAAAATTGTCGGATTGGGAACGACTATGGTCGGATCTAGTGCAAGAGGAGTTCAGGCAGAACACCAGAGATGGATCTTCATCAAAGCGTGATGATGAAGAGGATTGTGCTTTGACTGCAAAGGCAAGGAAAGGGAAATGGAAGAAATCCTAATCAAAATTCGATTCTAAAGTCAAGAAGTTGGATTTGTCCAAGGTGAAGTGTTTTCACTGTCACGAACATGGGCATCTCGCTACTAACTGTCCGCAGAAGAAGAAGAACAAGATGGTTGTTGGAGCTGCAACTGGTGAGGCTCTTGTCTCACAATTTGATCTTGACTTTGCTTTGATCGCATGCATGGCATCAAGTGCATCGGGATCGGTGTGGTATTTGGATAGTGGCGCTTCCTTCCACATGACAGGAGATAAAGAGTCTTTCATTGACTTGGAGGAGAAAGATCTCATAATGCATATAGAGATGGGTGACGATGGATGATACAGTGCGACTGGTATTGGTACCATTACCTTTCAGAGGGAGTCAAGTAAACCATTTTAGTTGAAAAATGTTATGCATGTTCTAGGTCTGAAGAAAAACTTGGTCTCAGTCGCAATGTTGGAGGACAAAGGCTATGATGTTGTTTTTAGCAGTGGAAAAGCATATCTGCAACATAAAGCAACAGGTCAAGTCAAGAAGATAGAGATTCGAGTTAAGAATCTCTACATGCTGGAGGTAGATGGTTGCGGTGCCATGATAGGCAAGGCAAAAAAAGTGATGAGCCGAGATGAGGGCGAACTATGGCACAGGATATTGGGCCATCTTCATCATGGAGCTCTGAAGATCATGCAACAAATATCTACTGGACTTCCAAGGGGAACACTTGCTTAGTCAGATCAGTGTAAGGGGTGCACCCTGGGGAAGTATGTAAAGTCCACCTTTCATGAAAAGGAGAACCATGCTTCGGTGATCCTGGAGAGAATTCACACGGATGTGTGTGGACCATTCTCGGTTGCTTCAATAGAAAAACACAGGAATTATGTTATTTTTGTTGATGACTTTTCTCGTAAATGTTGGATATTCTTCATGCAGAAGAAGGATCAAACATTCTCAAAGTTCTGTGAGTTTAAAGCATTGGTGGAGAAAGAGTCGGGGAAGCAAGTGAAGGCTCTAAGGAGAGATAATGGTGGATAATACATCTCTAATGAATTCAAAGACTTCTGCAGCAGAGAAGGAATTCAGAGAGAACTCATAGCGCCTCATAACCCACAACAAAATGGGGTTGCGGAGAGAAAGAATAGAACGATAGTGGGTGCAGCACGAGCGATGTTGCATGATCAGGGCCTACCATTGCATTTGTGGGCAGAAGCATGCAATATTGCAGTTTATGTGCAGAACCATTGTCCTCATAGAGTACTTGGCATAAGTACACCTGAAGAAGCTTTTACTGGTAAGAAACTTGATGTTTCTCATTTTAAAATTTTTGGTTCATCTATTTATGTGCATGTAAACAAGGATGCCAGGAAGAAGCTGGAACCGACTGCTGAAGTTGGGATATTTGTGGGGTACACAGAAACACCCCATAATTATCGTGTGTATTTTC
>ML782552.1:109786-124982 GCA_009831015.1 Picea engelmannii | reverse complement strand
AAACATGTGTCTAATTTACTTTTCCCTTAATTAAATTAGACAATAAATATTAATCTATTATCTCATTCATAACTGAGTGATTTGGAATTGTAACAGAATCATAAGTGTAGTTAAGTGAGTTAATCTTAGTTGTATTAGTGCGAGTTCAGTGAATTAATTATTCATTAATTCACAATCAGTTAACTCGCATGCAACTGAAGACTTGCCACGATTAACTGCATGCATGTCAATCCAATGGACACCAGTTGACATAACAGGTGAAAGGGACAGTTGGCTATCTGTTTTGATTTGATCACACATGCATTGGATATGCTTATGAGCATGTGCAAACGAGGCAATTCCGTAATCGTGAGGATCATTGTGAGAATTCAGATTGCAGAGTTTGTGCAGAGGAGGTAGGTTGTCTGGACACATAAATTGCCACAGGTATTTGCTAATTTGTGTATGACAGTGTGAGACGATTGTATTGTACTGAGAGCTCTTGGATTAGAGCTTTGTATGAGATTGTTTCATGATTCATGATATACATAATATATGATAGTGGGTTTTTTAGCTTTACGCTTTCCCAGAAAATCTTATGTGTTATGTGTTATTGATATTTCACTTTGTGCTCATGGTTGTGATGGTGGTTTAATTGCTTCCGCAATAATAATTGTAGAAGCGATTATATATTTAACAAGTGGCAGAAATTGTTATATTAGGAGAATCACAGGAATACTCATTTGGGTATCATAATTTCTACATCATGCCCTGACCTATGGGTGGCTTGGTATGTTACAGTTTGGTATCAAAGAATATTTAGGACCGTATCAGGTCCACTGAACTTTTACCAGCTCTATAACTCGACTCCAGAGCATTTTGAATTTTCTGTCCAATACCCGCATTGGCTGAACCTAAAAGTATCCCTCCATCTCTACCTGAATCATATGCCAGTCAATAACATGGTTACGGTCATGTACATGTTTCTTTAGTACAGATACATGAAATACATTATGCACATTCATGGAAGCAGGCAATGCAAGCATGTATGCAATTGGCCCTATTCGGTCCAATATTTCAAATGGACCACATAATCTAGCTGCCATCTTTGTAAAACTACCCAATTTCAAAGATCTTTTCTTGGGCTTCACTTTCAAAAGTACATGCTACCCTACTTTAAATTCTCTAGTTGTTCTGTTCTTGTCTACATAAACTTTCTATCTATCCTGAGATGCCTTTAAATTCTTCTTGATCTTGACCACCTGGTCTTCTATGTATTTGAGCAACTCCGACCCAAGTACCACTCTATCTGTTGGGTTGTCCCAGCTTACTAGAGTATCACATCTCCTCCTGTACAAGGCTTCAAATGGGCTCATTCTTAATGAAGCTTGATACCCATTATTATATGCAAACTCAACCAAGTGTAAGTAATCTTCCCACTTAAATGGCTTATCCATCACATATATTCTCAACATATCTTCAATTATTCGATTGACCCTCTCTGTTTGCCCATCTATCTGGGGATGATATGTTACAATAAAGTTTAGATTTGTGCCAAATCCTTTAAACAATCCCCTCTAGAAATTGGAGGTAAACTTTGTATCTCTGTCCGAGACAATTGTCCTAGGTATCCCATGCAACCTATCAATTTCCTTCATGAAAATTTCTACAATATTAGTTGTTGTATGCATTGTCTTCACATGCACAAAATGAGCAGCCAGATTCTGTGGTCCATTTGAAATATTGGACAGAATAGGGCCAGTTGCATACATGCTTGCATTGCCTACTTCCATGAATTTGCATAATGTATTTCATGCATCTTTACTAAAGAAATATGTACATGAACCTAACCATGTTATTGATTGGCATCTGATTCAGGTAGAGACAAAGGGAGACTTTCAGGTTCAGCTAGTGCAGGTATTGGACAAAAAAGTAAAAATGATTCAGAATCGAGTTATAGAGCTGGTAAAATTTTACTGGACCTGCTACAGTCCTGAAGATGCTACCTAGGACCATGAAGATGCCATACGGACAGAGTACCCACAACTTTTTGAACAAATTTGAGATTTTGATCTATATTTTGTATATGCACCGAGGACAATGCAAAAATAAGGGGGAGGGGATGTAACACCCCAGGTTTTGAACCCTTATTTTAAATAATGTATTGTTACAATGCTGAGAGGCCTGAGTGCCCAAACAATTATTAATGGGCCAATATGCCGAAGAAATGTAAGTTTTTTATCATTATTAATAATAAACACATCGTTGGCTGCTAGATGGACAAGGACTAGAGTTATAGGGGGCTATGATTCCACAAGAGAGGGGGATTGAGGGGAAAAGTGTTTATTCCTATGTTAATCAGCCTTTTCATCTAAGGGAGGGGGAACGGTTACGTGAGCTTCTTGGGGAAGGCCAGGAGGTTCTTGATTCCCCACGAAAATACTTAAACCCACCTCTGGTCTAATGTTGTGGTTGGACTGAAGGATTGTTTGTTGATTTCCTGTACGTTCACTCATTTCCCTCACGCACTTTCATGTACCCCCTTATCCGTTCACTGATCCATCCTCATCTGCGTCTTGGCTTGGGAAAGGGAACCAAACTGCTGAATAATTAGCCACATGATAGTTGGTTGTAATGGTCATTGGTGTGATCCAACCATGACTTGAGGCTTGCATGTCTGAGATACGTTGGCCTATGCCCTGTTTTTCTCACAACTGCGAGTCCTCAGAGTTCTAGAATTGATATTCTGGACCAGCTATGCTGGAGGCCCAGAAAAAAAAGGAGAAGGACTGCCTGATGGATTGCGTGGTAGAGAAGGGTGGTGGTCCATTTTCTTGGGCGGTACAGGCTGGGTAGAAGAGAGTTGGGTACTTGGATTGTTGTGGGTGTTGGGAAACCTATGAGAGCTTGAGAGATGACTGTTTTGGGAACCCAAGTACACTCTGGAACTGTCCTTGTGGATTCATAGCCCTGGCTCAGGGGTGACACTGTTGTTGAGATTTGGAGTAGTGGTGTCTATGGTTGGGTGGAATGTCCTTTGTCTGCAGCCAGTTGGTGTCTTCTTTCATAAAGATAAGAGCTCTCTGTTATGGTATCATTTACATGTATATGAATGTATTTACGTTGTATATTGAATTATCGTTTAATTGAATCTTTAGACTATGCATGCTTGTTGTTTTCTGATGTGCATGTCATTAAATTATTTTCTTTTATGCATCCTTAAATTTTAAAAGGTATCTCTAAGAGGACGAAGTCCAAGGGCAGGCTTGAAGGTAGCATGCCTCGGCCTGTGGGTGGTTGGGTATGTTACAACCACCCACCCCCACCACCATTTCCATCAGCGCCATCCATCGAGGTTGCTAGAGTTGAGGTTTCCTCAAAGCAGGTTTTACAACCTAGTGCTCCATTTTCCAATGAATCTCCATCGAGGCCCGAGATATTCACGGTGAGATAATGTGTTGATGATAATTTTTATGTATCGTGAATTAGATTTTATGCATAGTGCAATAAGTTCATGTCTGAAAAGGTGGAAATCCATGCAGAAGGAATGCACACTCGAAACAACGTGTGCACGTTCTTAGGAACGTGCATGTGTTCCTACAGCCTTGGGCTTGGAGGCAATCGAACCTCCATGAGGCATTCCACGTAGGTTTAGTGGAAAGAACACGTGCACGTTCTTAGGAAAGTGTGCGCGTTCTTAGGAATGCACACACATTCCTACTGATATTTTTTTAAAAGAGGCCACAAGCGCGATTTCTGGTCATTGTGGACAAACCGTGCTCGCGTTTCCACTCTTATTGATCGAATTGAGGAGATAGAGAGGAGCTAGAGAGGGAGGAGCAAGTGTGAAGCAATGGATTTGTGTGATGATATTTTCAAAACCTCGCATTTCTTTGTGTGGACAAATGAGAAAGGAATCTTTTGGATAGACAACCTGAGGGTTAATGCTAGACTAGGGTGTGAAGTGGCACGTTTCGAAATAGATCTGGAGGTTCTTGAAGGATTATGGTCGGAGGTCAAGATGCTATTGATATGGACATTGATAATCCTGTAGAGGCAAAGGCATATTTGAAACGAAATCCTACGGTTTCCTTTATGGAATTTGACCAAATGAGTAAACATTTCCTCACTACGTCTGTCGCAAGTGTTTAACCCAAGTATTAAAAAATCCCAATATGTGTTTGTTTGACAAAGTGTATACATACATGGAAAGTGTTTGATGAAATACATGCAAGTAAAGTGTTTGATTAAAATTATGCAAGTAAGTTGTTCCATGTTTTTAAGAAAGGAAGGTAGAATTATATATTATGGTTACGTCTTTTTTTGTTTGGAAAAACCCATCTACTTGTTGATGCATTAGGTAGATTGTGTGTTTGATTTAAAGTGGAAATTAGAGTATGCAAATAGAATTCTCATGAATAAGAAATATTTAATATATGGGGTTAAACAATTTGAGGATCAAACTATGTTGTTTGTCTACAATATAAGTAAATATTTCCTTCACAATTTGGTGTTCCGATTCCGTGGAGTTATGGGTTTAGAGATACCTTCAAATTCCAATTTTGTGTCTAAAAGATGTTGTAAAAAACAACCGTACCAATCCAAATTCTTCTAAGTTGTCTCCGATATATGGTGCTTATATAGTGGAATATGATGATAGAGTTCCATTGGTGGAGATCGTAGTGAGGTAACCCATCTACATTAACTATATGAAAAAAGATTCAATTATTTGTAAATTTAATGGGTATTGGCCTCCTACATCAACAATGTTTTTCACTTGACTTGGACAAAGAAATGCAAGATCTCTCTATTCTCCAAGGGCATTTTTTTTGTTGAGTTCTATAATCATTTTGATTATCAACAAGTTTTTGAGAAGGACTCTTGATTTTGGGGAAATGTCTGACCTTTTATAATGCCTTGGTTCCTTGCTTTGATCTTAATTCTATGTCAATTACTAGAATGTTAGTGTGCTTCATCTTCCCAATTTACCATTACATTTATGATAATGGTAAATTTTTGAAGATAATGAGAATGCTTTGGACACTTACATAAAATGAAATTTTGAAAGAGTTATAGTGGGTTTATGCACATATGCATGTATTTGTGTTGAGATAGACCTTAGTAAGGCTCTTCCACACAAAATGATTCTAACATGAAAGAATTTTAAATAAACATAGCACTTGGATTATGAGAACATGACATTATGGAGTAAGATATGTCATTTTCCAAAACATTTACAAGCTATTTGACCCCATGCTTAAGCTCATTCTCCCACGAAAAAAAGGAACCAAATCAAAACCAAGGAGATGGAATTTTCCCGAGGAACTGATTTCAATATTGACATTTATTAGAATGAGAAAACTTAGGATCCACAATTTCCAATTGTGGAATCTACTCCTTTCTTGGGGATAAACTAGAAGAAATGGATATAGGATTTTCCTCCTTCAGGGAAGTTGTGGTAGTTGATGCCTCTCTAGGTGGAACAAAAATACATCATGAAACCAGTATTTTAGATTCAAATAAGGAATTGAGTCATTATAATATTTCGATTCATTCTGATGAAACTTCCTCCCTATATATCTCAAAGTCTCTATGAGATATACTAACATGATTCAATTCTAAAGATCGTAATTATTGCATTATAAATCATAAAGATTATGGAGCAATGTCAATTTTAATTATGATCTCTTTCCTTTCAATTAACAATGAGTTACTACGTCTCCTTCACAGGGGTGGAAAGAAGTTAAAAAATAGGGGAAAAGGAAAAGATCGAGTACTATTTCATAAAGGGCAAGAAATCAAATATACATTACCAATGTAATTTTAATCTTCTAAGCGCAAAATGCATCTGTACTTTCTTTTATTTATATTATGCTCGGAATACTTAAAAAAAATATGATTTTCCTTTTATAGTGGAATATAAAATGATTTTTTCTTTTGAAAAAACAAATAAACCCAACAATATTTGTTTAACAATAAAATAAATTCTCATCAAATTCCTATTAAATTCAAACAATAATTTTGAAAACTATAAAATTACGTTTATCCGCCATTAACATTAACTTTCCATTGTAATATAATTTAAACTAATAATAAAAAAATAAAGTGATTTATATTGAATATATCCATAAGCTTATATGTGTGTTTGCTAAGTTCATCAAGATCGACATCAACCATGTTCATGTCAATTGCTTTAGCAACTGTTCTTATAATTTCAGTACACTTTGATATGATGAGGGGAGTAGAGGGCCTCTTGTTGTCATGAATAACACAACCACATAAACTTTGTTTAATATATCCATATAATATTATACCAAAAAAACTTATTGTTAGGAAATGTAGGTGTTGCATTGATCCCATCCTCTGCAACATTACTATTATTGGTAGTAGCATTTGAGGAAGAGAAGCCATCTTTTAGAGCACAGGGACTTCACCTTGTTGACCAATATGTTATCACGTTCATTCATAAAGGGGGTTTTAAAATTGTAAAAAATAGGGTCAATATATTGTAGGTATTGGGGGATTGATGTAGGGTATGAGGGGGTTATAGGTATTGTGGGTTATAAAAAGAAAAATTTGGTAATAATAGGGGATATCTAATAAAAGGGGTTCTTTTTATTGGAAATATGTATTGGGATGAGGGTCCAACAAAAGGATTTTGGGGGGTATTTTCATTATTTAGTGAAATTAGGGGTATTATTTAATATCCCATGAACACATGCGCTATAATAGGTTCACTAAGTGGAGACCTCATGTTCAAGAGAAGGAAACCTAACCAGAGAAACATTAGGTTGAGAGGAGTATGGTACAACATATGGGGCAATGTGTGGGGGGTCATTCTGGGTTTCCAGAGAATTTGTAGAAATTATAGTACTGTTGTGAGAATAGGAGGAAGAAGAGGAGGAGAAGGCAATGAGTTGGGTGTCATTCTGCAATGGAGAAGAGGAGGAGGAGGCAACCATTGCAGTGAGATGGGGTTCATTCTGCGATAGAATGGGTGTTGTTCTTATCCAAAACGTGTGAGACCAAGCTGCTCTATCTACTTGTTTTTTTCATTGTAATTGCTTAACGCTTGAACCTCAATGGACACAAATGAAAAAGAAATTGGGATATCAATAGATACTAATGAATGAATGAGAAAGAAAGGTGTTAATAGTGAATCAAAATGAAGCTTCGAGAACCTCTTTTTCAACTACCCCATCTCTAGAAACTCCGAAAACATCTAGCAAAGTCAAAGATGCCCATAAATTTTGGTTCTTACCTAGAAATTTATGGAATTGGATAATTCTAGATCTTCTTCGTAGGCTCCAAAAAGATATCAAAGATATAAATATGTAAATATGTAAATCATTTTTCCATCAGCAAGAGATGTAATGCGCTGTGTGTAATTGAGAAATTGTATAATCTGATTTCTTCCTTTGTTTTTAATTCTCGTTCCTCTGTTCTATATTTGATCATAAATTGTATCTTTTGTTTTGTTGGAAATTCTATGTTTTATGTGTGGGTGTGTAAAGCCGCTTTAGATACGAGTGTATATTGCAGGTCATAGTTAAGTGAGTGATTTGATTACTACAAAGTATTGGGTAGTCTCACAAGCCAAATTGCATAGATTGTTGTGTGAGTTTAAAGGATTAGAGCCTTAAGAATTGGTATCAAAGTTGTAAAGTGAGACGAGTTCACTCGTATAATCGCGGGAGCTCGCTAGAACGCCCATAGTGAAGAAGGAGGAGAAATCATAAGAGGTTGTTGGAACTCCTTGAAGGATAAATTGTAGGAGAATCTGTCTATCAGAGCAAAAGGACAAATCACAAACCACAAGAAGATTTTGATTCCAGTTTTGGTTGCTGCAAATTGTTGAAGGTTAATTGAGCAGTACAAGGCCATTGTCCGAGTTGAGTCCCATTAAGAATGGAGACAACAATGTTGAGTGACATGGATAAGTTGAATGAGGCTAATTTGGCCCTATGGAAGTCACAGATGGAGGTTATACTGATTTTGAGAGATCAATATTTTCCCATTGAGGGAATAGCAAAAAAACCTCATCGATGAAAAATGAGGATTGTCTCAAGCTAGTTAGGAAGGCCATTCCCAAAATCCACCAGTCTCTAGCAAAGAATGCTTATTTCAATGTGGCTGAAGAGAAGACCGCAAAATATCTATGGCATAAGCTGCATGATCTATATGAGAAAAAAACAACATCAAATAAGGCCTTCTTGATGAAGAAATTATACAATATCAAGATGAAGAAGGGCAGGCCAATAGAAGAACAATTAATGAGTTCAATATATAGCATGAGTGGGCCTAATGGTTAAGAAAAAGTGTTTCCTCCTAAGAGGTTACAAGTTCAAATAAATAGGGGGGTAGGGTATGTATACCTCTATAGACTTTACCAATCAAATTAATGGGCAGAGGGAGTCCCTTGTCCCAAAAACAAGGGGGTCTCATACACCAATTTGGTGTTTGGCTTGGTAGTGACCTTAGAATTAGATTAGTATTATTATTATATTTATGAGTTAGCTCACCTATATTAAAATCATTTTGGATGATGAGATTAAAGACATCTCACTTATGTGCTCTATGCTGGATAGCTGGGAGATTCTGATTGTAGCTATGAGCACTTCAGTACTTGTAGGAACCCTACATTTTGATGATGCTAGCAATGACTTAATGAATGAAGAGTTGGAATGTAAAGAAATTACAAAAAACCAAGGAGGAGAAGTTCTAACTCTAGTTGATTGCAGTAGGAAAATTGATTGAGGTCGTCAAAGGCGTTCAAGGTCAAGAGGTAGATCAAAATCAAGAAGAAGAGGGATCATTTGTTATGACTATAGAAAACCAAGGCACATGAAAAAGGAGTGTTGAATCTGGAAGCGAGAGAAAAAGGATAAAAAACCAGCCAAGACATCAACCAACACAAATGAAGGTGAGACCACTGTTGTAGTTTCAGAGATGAGGTTTTATTTATTATTTAAATGGAATATGCATGGTTATTTCCATCCAACTATAGCATTGATTAGATTTTTGACTCTAGGGAATCTCACCATTTAACCCCAAGTAAAGATAAATTTGTTGCATATAGTTTTGGTGATTATGGTAAATTGCATTTGGGAAATAATCACTTTTGCAACATTGTTGGAGTGGAAGGTGTCCAGATCAAGATAAAGGAAGGACTTGACATATCTTATTGAAATTGGTTAGGAAAATTCTAGAGATGCACATGAGTTTGATCTCCGTAAGATGATTAGATGATGAAGGTTGTTCTACAAGTTTGGGAAAAGGTGGCTGGAAAATTAGTAAAGGGGCATTGCTCATGGCTAAAATATCCAAGGAAGGAACACTATATACATTAAGAACAATATCAAATAAATAAAATGTGGTTGTTGTTGTTGCAAGAGAATAAATCTCAACAAATTTGTGGCATAAGTGTCTGGGTCACATGAGCGAGAAGGGTCTTAAAATTCTTAGTGGTAAAAATATGCTTCCATATTTGAAGTCCTATAATATTTATCTTTGTGATCATTGTATTTATGGTAGGAAGAAAAGGGTTTCATTTATTAGAAGTGGCCATGAACGAAAAACATATTTGTTAGAATTGATACATTCTGATGTGTTTGGGCCAGTAAACATTAAGTCATTAGGAGGAGCTTCATACTTCGTGACATTTATAGATAATGCATCTAGGAAGGTTTGGGCCTACCCTATGAAAATAAAATGCGAGGTATTCGATATATTTCAAGAGTTTCATGTTGTTTTTGAAAGCTAAACTAATCATCTACTCAAGTTTTTGAGGTCAGATAATGGTGGCACACATTCAAAGAGTATTATAACAAGTTTGGCATAAAGCATGAGAAGAATGTTCCTCTTACTCCTCAACAAAATGATACAACAAAAATAATGAATCGCACTATCATGGAGAGTGTGAGGAGCATGTTGTCAAATTCAAGATTAGAGAAGAACTTTTGGGCAGAATCAATAAAGACAACTTGCTACGTGATAAATCAATCTCCTACTACAACTTTGTATGGTGGCATTCCTAAAGAAGTTTGGACTGGTAAAAAGGTAAATTACTCTCACCTAAAGGTCTTTGGATGTGAATCATTCATGCATATTCCCAAAGAGAATATAATTAAGCTAGATGATCAATCCATGGAATGTATTTTTCTAGGATATGCAGATGGTGAGTTTGGTTACCAATTGTGGGATCCAATTAATAGTAAATTTATTAGAAGAAGGGATGTCATATTAAATGAGTCAGAGACATTTAAGAATCCTAAAGGTAATATGGAGGTCAAGAAAGTTGTTTACATGTTCGTTAAACAAAAAATGATACTCCACTATTGTAAGAAAATGAGTAGCAACCTGAATAACAAACAAAAGATGATGAGCAACAATAAAAAGAAATTTTACAACAATCATTGCAAGAAGTCCAACTTGAAAATGCACCACCACAATTGGCTCGTAGATCTACTAGGCCTCATAAGCCTTCAAAAAAATATCCTCCCTCATATTATATTTTATTGACTAATGAAGGTGAACCTAATTGTTTTCAAGAGGCTTGTAAAGTTGGAAACAACAATGAATGGAAGAAAGCTATGGAGGAATAAATGGGTTCCTTGTTGTAAAACAAATCTTGGGATTTGGTAAAGCTTACAAAAGGAAGAAAAAGACTACAAAACAAATGGGTGTACAATATTTAGCATGAGGGAGAAGGGGAAAACGAAAGATATAAGGAAATGCTCGTGGTGAAAGGATTTGCTCAAAAGGAAGGTATTGATTTCACTGAAATATTCTCTCCCATTGTTAATATTCCATCTATTAGAGTCACTCTTGGTCTTTTTTCCACTTTAGATTTGGAGAGTGAACAATTAGATGTAAATACTACTTCCTTCATGGTGAATTGGAAAAATAGATCTATATGGAGCAACCCGAAGGTTTCAAAATAAAAGGTAAAGAAAACTTGGTTTGCAAGTTGAAGAAGAGTCTTTATGGAATGAAGCAGGCACCTCACCAATGGTATATGAAATTTGATTCATTTATGTTGGAATATGGATTTAGAAGACTAGAGGTTGATCATTGTGTCTACATTAAGAGATATGGCAAAGAAAAATACATTATACTATTGTTTTATGTGGATAACATGTTGGTTGTCGGAAATGATAAGAATATTATTAACAAGTTGAAGAAGGACTTGGACAACTAGTTTGCAATGAAATATTTGGGTCCAACACAACAAATATTGGGCATGGAGATCATATGTGATACAAAGGAGATAAAATTGTGTCTATCACAAGAAAAATATATCGATAAGGGGCTTGATAGGTTCGATACGAAGGACACCAAGCCAGTTGGTACACCTCTTGCATCCCACTTCAAACTGAGTGTTGATTTGTGCCCTTGCGATGACAAGGAGAAATAGGAAATCAGTGAAATTTCTTATTCTTCAACAATTGACAATTTGATGTATTCCATGGTATGTATTCGACCAAATATTGCACATTCAATGGTATTAGTGAGTAGGTCCCTTGCAAATCTAGGAAAACAACATTGGCAAGTAACATAGTGACCAACTTAACGAGAACTCTACAAGGTTCTCATTTTTTTGGTGGTCACATTTTTTACCTCGTTTTGAAAAGTTGTGCTACCGGTAGCACCCCCCCCCCCCCCCCTCCCGTTTTAGGTTGTTTTTTGATATTTTAAATCTTCTTATCCACAATGTATCCACATTGTTTTTTAAATGCTTATTTTTTCATCTATTTTCAAATAGTTCTAATTTTTATTTATTTTTCTCAACAATGTTTTTTCATCTATTCTCAATTTTTTCTATTTTTTTTTGTTCAATGGTGTTTTTAATCGTGTTTCCATGCTTCATCCGATGTTAAAAATGTTGTACACCATTTTTTTTTAAATTAATATTTTCGTATAATTATATGTCTTTAATTAGTTTATGGTTCCATACTTTTTAAATATAGTGGAAAATATTATTTTTAACACATTGTTTTTTATCTTTATTTCAATACATTGAAAATAATTGTAGTTAAATAACACTATTTTTGTTCAAGTAATTCCAAATTGTTGTGCTTGATTTCACCATTTTTCAAACCACGTGTGCGTAAAGAATTTGATTGAGCGACCTTGGTTTTCAAATCTAGTTGTGATCCAATTGAAAACAAGATTTGCAATTTAGATTTTATATTTGTTTGGGCCCGAGCAATAGGAGGACTCTCCAAAAATTCTCGAAGGCCAAAGCGTAGCCCAGACCAACGAGGGGGGTTGGAAATAGTTTTCAACCAACAATTGACATGCATCGGTTTCACCTCACTATCTGCGTCATTTCCCTAAGCGCAAAGATACCTCCTAACCATTCCCTCCTCCATTATATATTCTTCATAGGTTATCTTTTTAAGTGTGGGAAAAAGAGAAGCTAATCATATCCACTAGGCACACTACCAATTCTTCTTGTTTTTTCTTCTAAAAACTTAATATATTTTCTATCACTAGTACATATTGTAAAAATTCCGACATTCTATTTGCGACATTATGGACAAAATTGGCCATACTGTCGAAAAATAGAGGAATTTTTTTTTTTTTTTTTCATATTGCCCGATAACATCGCTATTGCCACGTTGACGTCTCTCTTGCCACGTTGTCGTATCTCTTGCCACGTTGTCATCTCTCTTGCCACATTGTCGTCTCTTTTTCCACGCTTGCCACATAGTCGTCTCTCTTGCCACATTTTTGACATAGTTGTCTCTCTTGCCACATTTGTGAAGATAGTGGTCGCAGTTGAGATGTTGTGGAAACTAGGTTTTCCCCCTCCAAAGATCACCTAGTATTTTGACCAAGTCAACTTTGATTTGGTCAATGATCGTCAGAATTGCGAATTTATAAAATCTATAAATATGTTGCATTTTACAGATGTTGCGACATGTTTGTTATAATAATGACACTTCAAAAAGGGTTTGCAGGTCTTCTCGGCTAGAGTAGAACTATTAAAAGACATTGTACTAGGGCTCTTCTTGTTTCGTTTTAATTTTCTGATTGATCGAATTTTAAAGGAAACAACTATTAAAAGACATTGTACTAGGGCTAGACTACATGATGGGCAACGATGACCTAAGAATGGGGCCAACGTTGAAATTTTTTCAAAATGTTTTTGTATGACATCATACATCCTTGAGTCTTGAAACCCTCCCATACCGTCAAGGCATGTGTCTAGTCTAACCATGTCAAATTTCGATGCATATAAGCACATATTGAAGAAATTTCAACGTTGGCCCCATTCACTGCTCACTATGCAGGGTCAGTGCATGAAATTTTTGGTGGTTGAATTGGAAGTTCCATGACATTTCAAGAGAGTTCCAAAAAATATTCTACATATGGAAACAATGACATTTGACAATGAGATGCCCATTATGAACGTTGTTACAAACATGTACGATCTCAAAGATGATGTGGTCGGGACATCATACATCCTTGAGTCTTGAAACCCTCCCATACTGTCAAGGCATGTGTCTAGTCTAACCATGCCAAATTTGGATGCATACAGACACATATTGAAGAAATTTCAATGTTGGCCCCATTCACTAGTGCTCACTATGCGGGGTCAGTACATAACATTTGTGGTGGTTGAATTGGAAGTTCCATGACATTTCAAGGGATTTCCAACAAAGATTCTATGGATGGAAACAACGACATTTGACAAATATGAGACGCCCCATTATGAACGTTGTTGCAAACATGGACGATCTTAAAGATTATGTGGCTGGGACATCAAACATCCTTGAGTCTTGAAACCCTCCCGTATCATCAAGGCATGTGTCTAGTCTAACCATGTCAAATTTCGATGCATACATGCACATATTGAAGAAATTTCAACATTGGCCCCATTCACTAGTGCTCACTATGCGGGGTCGGTGCATGACATTTGTGGTGGTTGAATTGGAAGTTCCATGACATTTCAAGAGATTTCCAACAAAGATTCTACAGATGGAAACAACGACATTTGACAAATATGAGACACCCCATTATGAACGTTGTTGCAAACATGGATGATCTCAAAAATTATGTGGCCGGGACATCAGACATATTCCTTGAGTCTTGAAACCCTAGTCCCATACCATCAAGGCATGTTTCTATTCTAACCATGTCGAATTTCGACGCATACATGCACAGTTTGAAGAAATTTCAATGTTGGCCCCATTCACTACTCACTATGCAGGGTCGGTGAAAGAAATTTCATTATGCTCATTCACCTTCAAGGCAGGCCCCATTCACTATGATCACTATGAGACATCCATTATATTGAACGTTTATGCAAACATGGATGATCTCAAATATTATGCGGGGACATCAAACATCCTTAAGTATCGAAACCCTCCCATACCTTTAAGGCAACTATCTAGTTTAACCATGTCAAATTTCGATGCATATGGGCACAGATTGAAAACATTTCAACGTTGGCCCCATTCACTGCTCACTGTGCGGGGTAGGCGGAAGAAATTTGTGATGGGTGTATTTGAAGTTCCATGAGAAATTTCAAGATAGTTTCGACAATGACTCTATAGAAGGGAATGACGAATGATGACAATGAGAGGTGCAGCATGATGAACGTTGATGCAAATGTGGAGGATATCAAAGATTATGTGGGGACATCATACATCCTTGAGTATTGAAACCCTCCCATATTGTCAAGCCATGTATCTCGTCTAACCATGTCGAATTTTGACGCATACATGCACAGTTTGAAGAAATTTCAACGTTGTCCCCATTCACTTCTCACTGTGCGGGGTTGGTGCAAGATGACATTTGCGGTGGGTGAATGAAAACACTAATAATAGAGAGGCACAATACTCATATATGGTGGTCATTTAGGCACACAGAAAGGAAAGTGGGACTTGTGTGATGGCCCAAATCCTAATGCATGACTTTTTTAAAGCATATCAAGTAAATTTTATTGCTCAATTCCCTGGATTTTAGCCTTCGACCATGAAATAGACCTAACAACCATCCATGGTGTACCAATCCTTGAAGTCATAATCATATGTCACTCATGGGTTAAATATTATAGGTCCCTAGATATGGAACATTAACCCGATAAGTTAATGTAGTTGTTGCAAGTTTTAGAAATTTACATCACATTATGGCAAAGTATATCAAAACAATTTATCATACTCTAGATTTAGTTTAGTTAGTTTTGGAAATGAGAGTACATTTTAGT
>ML782552.1:78982-96199 GCA_009831015.1 Picea engelmannii | reverse complement strand
TTCTCTTCATGTCTCATTACATTGTTTGAGCCTCTTTATATAGTGCTACCATCACCTAAGAACATTCTAGAGGAGGAATCTTCTAGAAGTAGAACCTTCTAAGAAGTCCTCTTACATTTATTATATCTAACTACCATAGTGGGCCTTATTTAATAATATAGTGGACCTAGTCCACCTTACATTGAATGACCTCCACTATTATCACTATGAGCCCTCTGGGCCCCCCTACTACCTCTCTAGCTACCTTACATATTTTCCCTTATACTCAAATATCACTCACAGACCCACTCTGTATATCATCTCATCTCGTCCTCATTTCGTTTTAATTTTCCGATCGGTCGAATTTTAAAGGAAACAACTATTAAAAGACATTGTACTAGGGCTAGAGTACATGATGGATAACGGTGACCTGTGAATGGGGCCAACGTTGAAATTTTTTCAATTTTTTTTTGTATGACATCATGACAAAACCACAGATTAATGTTGGTGTTTTTTGACGACATTGTTATCTTTAGTAAAATATGGGGAGATCATCACTCCCTGTTAAGTGTTGCTTCAAATAATCTTTGTTCTTAAACTAAATGTTGACAAAACCTTCATCCTTGTTTGAAATGCATAGCCCCTTAGACCACATCACTCTCCTTTGGTCCCATGTGCAGAGGGGGCAAAGGATATCATGTTCTTTGTCTCACATGTATTAGCTTTCGTTACACAACCCCTTAAGAGGGATGAGGGATTTCACTATTCAGAAGTCTTATAAAAAGTGAAAGATTAATTCACTGTATGGAAGTGGTTAGTTCACTACTCTTTCAAAAGACCTAACTCTCGTTGTCTAGACCTCATTCTATCTCTTAAGCTCCCTTCCCCTTGGACCAAACTCTATTTAGAGTATCAATCATCAACCCACATGGGGAGGGGGCGAAGGCTACCCTGTGCTTTGTCTAATATGTACTAGATTTATTTACATAGGCCCTTGAGGAGGATGAGGGATTTTCCTATTCATGTGTCTTCTAAAATAAAAAATCCATTCACTGCATGGAGGATGTTAGTTCATTCATTTTTCAAAAACCTTAGCTCTCACTATCTAGATCTAATTCTATCCTTTAAGCACCCTTCCTCTTAGGACGAAAGTCAAACATGGAGTTTGAATCATTAACCACCATCTCCTGCGGTACCACATGAAGAGGGGGCGTATGCTACCCTATGCTTCATCTCAGATGTACTAACATTCTTTACTCAGTCCCTTAACGAGAATGAGGGATTTCCTTATTTGGGAGTTCTTCTAAAAGAAAAAAATTCACTCATTAAATGGAAGAGGTTAGTTCACCACTCTTTAAAAATACCAAACTCATGTTATCTAGACCTAATTATACCCCTTAAGCTCCCTTGCTCTTCGACCAAAGTCATTTGAAGTTTGAATCATCGACTACCATCTACTCCAATCCACACGGGGAGGGGGGAAAAACTATCCTACACTTCATTTCACATGTACTAGCTTTCTTTACACAACCCCTCAAGGAGAATGAAGAATTTCTTTATTCAAGACAAAGTGACAAATTGATTGAGAGCAAGGAAGAGTTTATTCCACTACTCTTTCAAAAGACCCAGTACTCATTGTCTAGACCTAATTATACCCCTTTAACAACCTTCCTCTTGATCCAAAATTCATTTGGACTTCGAATAATTAACCACCATCTCCTTTAATCCCACATAGGAAGAGTGCACAAACTACCCTATACTTTGTCTTGCACATACTAGCTTTCTTTACATCCACTTTGTCTCAAACAAATGTGGAAACTTTAACATATAAACATGGATACACCATATTTCCTATATCTATAAAGTATCCCCAAAATAATACTCCATATACTCATGAAACTAAAATAATAACAATATTCCTTTCCAAAACTTTGAATCAATCTCAACCTTACCATTTTCACAAAACTAATATCTTCATTTTATTTTGTCCCAACTAAATTCCGCGCTCTTCTTCATTTTATTTTGTCCCAACTAAATTCCGCGCTCTTCTTAATATATTTGAGAAGCACGTATTTTATTCTTTCCAGCGAGATTTCAAATTCCGTCCATATTTGTCACGTCAGCGACAGGAGCGGATTGTTTGACACGTCATTTATTTATTGTCTTTACGTGGTTAACACGGTTCCGGAATTCATTCACTTCATGGTAGTCGCAACACTGTACTGCATTGACAGATTGTCGTTGAGGAAGTAAAGGCCGTGATAAGCGATATAATTTTCCGAAGAATCCGTTTTAACAGGTGAGCTGTTTCATGCCCCTGTTTTTTTCTTACAATCTCGAACTACAATTTTTTTGGCTTCTTTCTGGCAATTTCTTGTCATATTCATAGTATTGAAGGGTTAAAACACTTTCTTTGAGGGCAATAGATTCGTTCAGGATTTTATTTTGCAATGTACTTGCTTTTCACAGTGCATATAACTTAATCCGAGGTCTCCTTAACAGTATTTATGACTGGCAATTTCAAAGATAATTTTTGGTTAGGGTTTCGTTTTATTTTTGTGTTCTTCTGTTTGTTTTCTTAAATTTCATTTTCCAGGGTTTTTTATTTTACGAGCTCACTTTTTATCCCGATGCAGCAAGTTCGCCCTTTCCCAATCTGGGAGTATTACAGTTAACGTAGCCAGTTCGAAAACATAAAATCGTAATCTCTCGGCTAAAATGTTTTTTTTGTTTTTATGTTTTGTCATGAACTTCATTCGGCCACTGGTATGGCCTTTTTTCACTGGTCTATACATGACTTTTAAAGAAGCACTTGACCTAACTTTTAGTCTTCTTAGGTTATGGAGGTCGATTTTAATCGTCGGTTATTGTGTGTGAACATTTTCGTTAATGTTGCATCCAGTGCCCTAAGTTCGTTGTAGGTAAATATTTTTCACAGCGCTTGAAATTTTTCTAAAACTAGCATAAGTGGAAGTGGGGAAAGGAAATGCTGAAAAAAACTGAGTAACATATGTTTTAATGATCATCATTTTTAGTGAGAAAACAAAGAATGAATCATTTTTAGTGAGAAAACAAAGAATGAAACAAAGATAATATAGATAAGTGAATGGTGAAATAATTTTTTCAAAACAAAAGATGTTACATGTGTTCACTTTTTGAATTCTAGATATCATGTAAAGGTATTTTCTACTGAGATATCAAATCATAAGTTGTTATGAAAATAAAACAAAATAGAAGGTAATTTTTATTACCATGTCTTCCATCTTAGAATCAATTTCACAAGCAATTTTGATACAGATGCTCGAGCAGAGAGAGCATTTGGTATAAAAAGAGTAGCCCGCTTTTCATTCCAACTTGTACATAAGAAAGGATTCACTTAAATCCATAAGTAAATCCACATTTACATGTAGTGGGATGAATCAATCAACAAAACAAAATGGCTACATGTATCGTCAAATCCTCGCATGCTAGCACAATAGGTAAGGGGTACTTCTACAGGGGTGGATTTGGTAAAAGTACACCTCTACAGATTCTAATTCAGATCCTCCATGTGGTGTTGACATTGAATTGAAAAGTTGAATAAAATCCATGAGGATACTTTTGGTGGCCTGGTTCATTATGCATAGCCTCTATAATCATTTCTCTTTGCCTCGAAACACGAGGGACTTTAATCTTTGCATTGATCTCTAAACTTTTCATTCCTAAGTATTTATCTACTCGATACAACTTTAGGGGAGTTACAAGTTCGCGTGGATCATACCTTCTCTCTATGAAAGTGGTCGGATATCTATATGACAAAGAAGTAAGAATGAAGCATACCCATTAAATCATGCAAGGATAAGTTGCCTCTTCTTAGCATCCCAAACATCAACTGACATGTGATGAATCCTACCATGCAAAGTCCTTGATCTCTCTTGTGAATGAAATAGGCATAAGATCACTTCCCTTATCTATACACTTTGTCTTCCCCATAACTAAACCAAGCATAAGATTAACTCCCTCATGTATATGCATTGTTTTCTTGGAGGTGGTACAAATTTGATAGCATCTTACTGGAGGGGGTAGCTAAGTTGAATTTGATTGGATTGAAAACTAAGATCATATGAGATCTTGGATCTTCTTGGAAGTAGTACTAAAATTCGATTTCATTGGATTTGAAAAAATCATCGCAGTGACAAGTTGAAGGACATATGGAATTTTTAAGTGCAAAAACAGATGGTAGATTTCAATTTATTCAAGACAACTGCACACCCTATGCATATGAGCTTCCATTACATATCTTCAACAAAAATACCCAATGGTTATAATATGGGATTAGGGATTTCCAACCAACGAATCTTGAGAGACTACCAATAAGAAACCTTTCAACGGTTTTTGCATTGGAAAACCATCCACTGTAAAACACACAAGTTGTTGTCATTCTTCGGTTACCATAGTTAGAAATAATGACCATTGAGATAATCTACCATGGACTGAAAGGACATCACTCGAGAGGTGTGTTTGTTTTAAAAAATATTAAAAAAATCTAATTTATGGTTTTGGGAAGGTGTGTTTATTTTAAAAAGGATTTAAAAAAACTAATTTATGGTTTTCAATGTTTTTGAGAAAGAGTTGTCCTTTTATATTTGTTACAATTGAAAGTTTGTGATTGTTATAATATATTATATTATTTATGCATGTTGGTCATTGAACCAACCTTCAATATGTCCTCTCTCCTCAATTTTAAGATGTTGTATCTTAGAAACCACATGAGAAAATGAATTCAAATGTGAGATGTGTATATTTGGTCCGAAATTGGCAATGAAAAATGCCCACATCTAGTGCTCTCAAAATTCAATTTCAATTAAACATGAGTCATTTTTAGATACTTAGACCGGTTTAGACATAGTGGTGTAGACAATTAGTGCCACGAATCAAGATGCATTGATTTACAGATTTTAAGCAAGCTTCCTGAACCATCAAACATGGATCTAAAGAGAAGCAATGGTCATATTTTAGTTTTCGAAAAAGTGATTTGATAAGTTTCAGATACATAATTAACATCTGCAATAGATTTCAGAATGGATTCTAGGATCACATAATATATGCCCTCTAGTGAGAGAGTCAGGATCACATATGAACCTAGAAATAAATCATGTAAGACAACACAAATATATACATTCAAAATAATTTTCTAAAATTATTTAAGGGAGAGGTTTTTTTGAAGGGGATGATCATCTATATTCCTTTGTCGTCTATCCTCCTTTGATGAAAATATGCCACTATGATCCACTTGTTGTATGTGTCATCATCTCATCCACCTGTCCTCTTAGCCCCACAAACCAATTGTTGGTCGTCCCACCGTACTTTCCAATATTATAACATTGAAGGCCTATGAAATCGTCCAAGTCTCCCCACTACTCAAGCCAACAACAGGGGGAATCTTGTGAGGGATCTGATGAATATATAATCTCGATCTCTATATACAACTACTTTTTCAGATTCAATACCTATACCTAGAAAGTGCTTTATTGCTTACAACTGGATGGAAATAGCTCTTACAGTCTTTCATTGTGTAGATGAAGGGTAAAATTGAGATTTGAAGGGATTCCAAGTGTTTTGTAAATGTTCTATTTTCTAGAAGAAATGGATCTTTCTAGTTAAATGTTTTGTAAATGTTCTTTATGTCTATATTTATTTTTCTAATATATATATATATATATATAAACGTGTCCTTTGTGTCTTGTTTCCGGTGTCGATGTGTCCCGTGTCAGACACTTGTATTTTCGTGTCTCCGTGCCCCGTGTCAGACACTTGTATTTTCGTGTCTCCTTGTCCAGTGTCTTTTTGAGAGGTGACTTAGGTTTCAACCTAGTGAGAGCCTACTGGAACTGTCCAAAAGGGATCTTGAAGGCATGCATCTATTTTTGTATGTATATGTAGCTTTGACAATAACTCTCTCTCATCTGCATGAAGTGCTTGGAATAGAAAGTAATCTTGGGTCTAAGACCCTTAGAGGGTGTGATTCAAGTGACCTGGATGTGTTTTCTGTAGATATCATCTCTAATCACCTTGTTCAGATCCTGCTTAGACAATGGGAAGTGATTTGGAGCATCTAAAGAGTACTTGAAAGGGGGAGGCAACCCACTAAAGTAACGTAACGTGCATAGTTACTTTAGTGGGTGGATAGCCACCCACTAAAGTAACGTGGAAGAATAGTTACTAGGATTGCGAGTCAAACTTGCTATTCTCTCAGTTTGACTTTGATCGGACCCTAAACGATTTTTTCATGATCTTGTTGAGCCAAATTTGATTTGACTGAGTTTGACCAAGTTAGACTCACTCCATTTAACCTCTGTTGGGCATGTGTCAAAATACGTGTATGTTGCTCGTATTTTCTGGATAAAAACTGTGTAAATAGTTTTGAAATGTCCAACGTTTCGAGTGGACACTCAACCCATCATCAGAGACAATTGAAGTTGATATGTTAGAAAAGAATGCCGAGGATTAGTTTTAAATTGAAATATTACAAGATGATTGTTGAGGAGGGGGAATAATAAAATAATGATGATTGTTGAGGAGGAATAAGAAAATAATGAAATAGCCGTTAAGACTATAAATAATAAAAGGTCATAGCTATGATAAGATAATAAATTATTAATAATAACATATTAAAAGATCATGAGGGAGAATTTTAGAAATAACAAAATAGTAATGAAAATAATATAATATTAATATTAGAAGATCATGAATGGGAAATTTTGAATCTAAAAGCACAAAAAGTAAAAGATAAAGGAAACGTAAGCGAGATGCATGAGGACCCCAATAAAAACAAGAAGCATGAAAGGAACATGAAGGTTCTGAGAGAAGGTGAAGGTGAAGAGAAACAAATCCCCAAGGGTTAGGAAGGAGAAAAACCGGTTGAATAATGTCTAAAGCAGAAAAGGTTTAATGATTGAGCAGATGAATGGTGGACTTCAATGAATGGATAAGAGTTTGTAACTATATTTGTGATTGCCGTTGGATGTTTCAAAACTGTTTACATAGTTTTTATCCAGAAAATACAAGCAATATGACTAACTGTGGAAACCTACATACTCGCATATGTGTAGATATTTATATATTGTACTTGTCGAGTATTTCCCAAGTTTTTCCGGATTTATTCTCGATATGATTCAAACTCTTGGCTATTTTTCCTTGTCAATTTTTTGCCAATTTTGAATATGGTGACTTTGCCTAGAAGCCTTTGAGATCCATCAATATCTGTCCAGGAAGGACTGCAGAGGAAAAATACTAGAGTAGAGAGTGAGGTAGGTGTACCGATCTCTACCAGCAGTAGAGTCACCAAGAGTCTGGGCTTTGTGAAAGAAAGAGACAAGTCTGAAGATGGCTTCAAGGCACAAAGAATGGGTCCTAAACTAGGCTTTTGTAATGGCCTGAGGAATTGTTTGTTCGCAACTGGTGATACATTATAGCACAAGGATCTGGACTCTCGCTATTCTAGTCTGGTTGGCCAGAATCAAGCTAGGTCCCCAAACCTCAGAACCATATGAGATAGTGGGTCTAATGATCATGAGAACATGGGTGCTTAATAAGGATAGAGTAACAATTGAGCCTTGAGCTTTTCCAGTTCAGAATATAAAAAAAAACTATGTTTTCTTTTTTCCAAATGTTGCCTACTAACCTTTGGTCTAATGCAGCATTGACAATCTTCACCATCATATTCTACATTTTTCTCATACATGTTCACATTGATGAAGGTTTTGTGTAAAAGTCTAAATAAAAAGTGTTGTTGTATGCCCTTACAAATAGCACAAGATCTAGATTCGTATTCTAAACATGGTCAACTGATCATTTCTGCCTAAAATTTTATCAACAGATAGATATGCCACTTTGAACTAAACATGCGAGCTAGAAATATATTCTGAATGTATTCGACTGATAATAACTGCCTTAATTTTACTCAACAAATATCTAAAGGCATGCTGCTCTCAATAGTCATTTTTCAGTACAATAGAGAAAATGTTGTACAAAACATGCCCTTACAAATAGCCCAGACCTATATTTGTATTCTGAACATAGTCAATTGATAATTATTGCCTAAACGTTTCTTGGCAAATTTTTAATGGCATGCCACTTTCAACTAAATGTGTGAGCTAGAAATATATTCTGAACATGGCATCTGATAATTACTGCCTTAATTTTACTCAACAAATACTTAAATGATTCTTTCAATAGTCATTTCTCAGTACAATAGAGAAAGTTATAAACAACACATTCTATGGTTTGCTTTGCATTGTCTTGTATTTTTAATTACATTTTGTATACCTCATTCCACAAAGTTAAGAGTGGATTCTCACCACTTTTTTGTATGTTAGTTTGTTAGATGCCATGTAAGTAGAAGTATTACTTAAATGCACTGTGATGCAGTCTCAAAATGTTTAATTGGCCCCATGGAAGCAACCACTCAGGCATCTTAATTTATGTGGGACACTGCTTCAAGAAATTACACAACATAGTCATATTTAGTAAGGTTCGGTGATAACCGATTACGTGCACTAAATTCTATACTGAAATGAAGTGTTTCATGGTAAATGTTTAATTGGCCCCATGGAAGCAACCACTCAGGCATCTTAATTTATGTGGGACACTACTTCAAGCAATCACACAACATAGTCATATTTAGTAGGGCCCGATGATAACATATTACATACACTAAATTCTATACTGAAATGAAGTGTTTCATGGTAAAAATGAGAGTTACCTCTCAAAAATATGAAGTTCCTAGCATCCGAAGAATGTGGGCATGCTTGTGACTGGCCAAACTTAAAGAATTACTAGGCCTGAAAATTTACATAAAATATTTTGATAATGCCATTTTTTTCATTTTGAGGTGGAATGCAAGGTGGGGATAATTATATCATTTGTTAAAACTTCTCTAGTAACATATTGGATGCACAACATAAACTATGGGTGGTTGACACTTGTTTTGAAAAGAAAAATATCTTTTCAAGGCAAGAAATATTGCTGCATTCTCGTCTTGTAAGATCCAGAAGACATGAGAAATGTTAAAGAGACAACTTCTGAAATTCCTCTTGGAAACTGCTTTTACTTTTTGGGCAGCTTGTGTACATATGTTTGAGTATAAAATAAAGTCATTTATTGCATCATTCACTAATGGCAGGCTTTGCCAAGCATACAGGAAACATAAGAAGTTAGAACTCTTAAAGAGACAACTTACGAAATTCCTCTTGGAAACTTTTTTACTTTTTACACAAGCTTGTGTACATATGCTTGATATATAAAATTTAAAAAATTTATTTATTTTATTTAATATTTATAATATCAGCAGGCCTTGCCTGGTTGGTGCAAACGAGGTACTATCATTGCCCCATTCGGGTTCAATTTCCTCAAGGGACATGTTCACTCCTTGTGTGTTGGTGCACCTCTGCAACACCTCTACAAATGGGTTGTTTATTGTGGATGGGATCAGGTAGAAATCTTGGTAGTTTTTGGTGGAATAGATACTCGATAGTTGCAATTACTTAGCCAAAGGGGTGTTTTTGTATCTTGTGAGATGCTTCTATGGTTTACCACATTGCAATATTTCAAATCGAATAGTTGTTGCTTGCTGCTATTTAACAGAAGCATTTAATCCATATATACATATCATATTGGTCAATCTTTTTTTTAACAACGTCGAGAATACTAATTTTTAACATCTTCAATATTCCCTGATCAATGTAACATTGGAATAAAATTAGAGAGACATGTATTGCCTTGGAAAAAATGGCAAAGAGCATGAACAATTTTCCAAATGAAGTTGAGACATTACAACAACGTATTATGTATTCAATGATAGAAAATATGGAATTTTGTCTAGGACACTTTGGTTATTACTACCATCTTTGTCAGAAATGCTTGGAAATTTCTAACTCATTGGAAGGAGAAAGAGATGGAGAAAGAAAAATGAATATTGGAAGGAGATAGAGAGTGGGAAGGAGAATTGAAATTATTGACGGATGCCTAAGTGAAGTAGTGAAAAGTGATATGTAGGGACTTGGAAAGATCTCCGACACTTTTTGGTATCAAATTGAGTTATATAGGTAGAAGTTAGCATTGATGATGCTGTGAACATAATATTGTATAAGCTGGTAGAATGTATGTTTCTTTTAGAAATAACAAAGCTACTGTATATTTCCAATCTATCTGATTGCGTTGAGTTCTGTCATGTGAATCTTTAATAAAATGTCTTAATGATATCATCTGAGATGAATTTATCTAGTTTCTTTTGTTAGAGACTTAGAGTAAGCCCAACAAATTATAAAAACAAAAACTCCCTAGATGATGGAGCAATGACTTCCCATGGAATTAAGATCAATACAACACTACATGTAGAAAAGCTGTCACTCTATGGTAATTGGCATGTGTCTTGAAATATACTGCCTAAACAAGACACAACCCAATTGCTAAATCCTTGAAACATCTTCCAGATGATCGATATCGCTTTTGGTCATGAAAGCAAAACTAGGCTCTCGGTTCCGTTTCCACCCATCATTGCAATACACGTCACACCTATCATTGTGGAAAATGGAGACACACACCAGAGTCCCGAAAACCCTAAGAGCCCTTCAACACGTTACCCCCATCATTGCGGAAAATGGAGACACACACCAGGCTCTCGGCCTTCATTACAAGGACAACAAGGATACGACCGGAAATTAATTCTTGTATGGCACATCTTCTTCCCACAATGGCTTATGAATGCTTTGAGGGTAGTCTGCGGCTTTGAGGGTAGTCTATGGCGAAGTGGTGTGATATTTTGTCCTCTCCCTTGCTCACGAATATTCACAGTTTTGACTGGCAACTCGATTGTCTGTCTCAGGGGTTACTTGCCCTTGGGCTTTCTCTCCTGGTAGACTGGGTTTCTCCAATTTGCACTCTGGGGTTCTGTTTTATGTGGCTTCGCTCCCCATTGAGGCCCTTTGTGGATTTATAAGCTCCTTCTGTTCAGTTTATATGGTGGTTTTCTCTCCTGGTAGACTGGTTTTCTCCAATTTGCGCTCTGGGGTTGTGGTTTCTGTGGCTTCGCCTCAATATATGCTCCTGTACAAATTCGATTAATTTGTATTAGCATACATTATAGGGCCCTGCTGCGACATGTTATCCCACACACCACCTTGCATAATTTACAGATTAACGTGTGTGAATCAAAGAAAATTGCAAGGAAATGAATTAACTCGCTGCTTCTTAATTTCTAGTTCTGTAGGCTTTCTCTCCGTATTGATATCTTCATAGGTTGGTTCAGTTTTTGAGGGCCCTAATATGATCCCTGCACTGGATTCTACTTCTTAATTTCTGGTTCTGTAGGCTTGCTCTCCGTATTGATATATTCAGAGGTAGGTTCAGTTTTTGAGGGCCCTAATCTGATCCCTGTAATGGATTCTTCATGGCCTTCACTACAGGAAGAGGAAATTGATGAGTTGGTGGTGCTCAAGACCGTGGATTTTTCGCCTGAGCGGCCTCTAGCGCGGGTTTATTTGGTGGTCGCCGTGGTACCAGATGGAGGAAAATCCGTTGCTTCTTCAGGAGCCTCATGCCGTGTATGATGGTCTTCTGGGATTTGAGATATGGGCCTCACAACATGACCAAAGTCGGGAAATTCTTCTTCTCTCTGCAAATATTCTTGGAAGCTGATAAGAGGGAAATATACAAGCCCGCTATCAATGTCCATCAATGCACTGCTTCTAGATAGAACCTGAGCAGAACTATGATGTTGTATGTCGGTATTCCATGACATTTATGTGGAGGGGTTGAACATGAATCCACCGGCTCTAGGAGTAGTGAAGTTTGGTATAGGTTTCGATCTAGAGACCTAGAGTGGAGTCGATGAAGTAGCGGATCTTGAGACCTAGAGTGGAGTTGGTGAAGTAGCGTGGAGTCGGTGAAGTAGCGGAAGTGAGAGCACATACATCTCGGTGAAGTAGCGGATCTTGAGACTTAGAGTGGAGTCGGTGAAGTGGCGTGGAGTCGGTGAAGTAGCGGAGGTGAGAGCACATACATCGCATGGATATAGCTATGGAAGAAGAAGGGATGGGCATCAAATTTATTACAGATGGAGGGTTCTAGTTGGTGGATGATAGACAATGAGAAAGAGAGAGAGAACTCCCCCTAAAAGAACGCCTTCGGCGTAACTATATAGTGATTTTTTTTTACTTTGCTGCTTGTTTTGATTTTTGACAAAGAACTTTGAAAGCCATGACATACTTTGGTAGTTGTGAAAGTTTGTTAATTTAAAACAAGTGGATGAATTGTAGGGGATTATGGAGGTTTGAACATGACCTTGGGATAGGTCCTCTTTTATAGGTTTAGAAGAGGGTTAGGGTTAAATTAAAACAAATAATAAATGACATTTTAATTAATAAAAATATTAATTAAAAAGTCAAATAAGTCAAAGTGGCTTATAAAAACCCAACACCACATCAAACAAGAAGGGAACCGAAATCAAGCAAGGGGGGAACTTCAATACAAGGTCAAGGGGGTCCTCTTCAATGGCAAACATGTCCACATAAGTCTCATGATAGCTTATAAACTTTTATCATCACTGCATAAGAGGAAACATCCATGATGTGGTCATGTCCATCTTCGTGGCTTCTCCTAGGCCTCATGGACCATCCCAAGAGAGTGGAAGAAGATCACACATAATCACATCTTGGTACACAACCAAGAACTAGCTGGTCCAAGACCAGGGTACCCCATAACACATCTGGGGCCCTAGACCACATCTAGGGTCTTTCATCCACTAAGGTACAAGACCAAGGATCAACCCAAGCATTTAAGAAAAGATTCCCTAGAACACATCCAGGGGTCCTAGAACACATCTCAGGACTTACATCATCAACCACCAAGGAACACATCCAAGGATCAATTCAAGCACCGAGCAAGGATTCCCTGGAACACATCCAAGGGCCCTAGAACACATTTAGGGACTTACTGCTTGGTCCTTGACCAAGAACCCTAGTAATACACTGGGGGCTCTTACTAGGGTATTTTTCCATCGCTCAAACTACTTGGTCCCAAACCAAGAACCCTAGGAGTGTACTGGGGCCGTAGATCTCAACTAGGGTCTTATGCCATCCTCCTAGAGAATGGCTCTTGCAACTGCACCAATTTCTCCTAAATCATGATGTGTTTGAGTTCTCCCTACTCACCTTGACCCTCCACCTCATAAATCCCTGGATATCTTCTTTAGCCCTATCCATGGTCTCATATAGGTATCCCATTGAGGTATTTCCACCATCAACAAATAAAAGAACCTTTACCAAAGGCTCACTCACTGCATAAGCCTCTTGTACTCCAATCCAAAAGGAATCTCCGTAAACAAGTGAAGCAATAGGATGCCCTTTTGGTTTCTTGTTGAATGCATTAGTGTACCACTCAACGAAAAAAAACATCCTCTTCAAATCCATTTAACAATTGAGGATGGATTGAATAGAAATGAAGTGGTTAGAAAATGGGTGATGGCAGGTGCACATCTATTTATTGTTTTCTGTCAATGTCCTTAGGAGGCTAAAGTATTGGGGCATGGTTATAAAGGAATTTTGTGATGTTTTTAGCTTCCTCAATTACACACTTAACAATGTAAGATTTACCAAGAGGCTCTAACATCATATCAGTGCAATGGGCTACACACAGAGCCCAAAATAATGCAGTTTGTCTGTCCATTAACATTTTTCTACCCGCAATATAATATTAGCTGCATTATCTGTTATGACCCAGATAATAGGCTCCACTCCTATCTCTAGGATGAACTCATTCAACAAGTTATGCATCAACGGATTTAATAAACATTGCCTTTTTGGGACCAAAAACTAAGAAATTTAATAGGGTCTTGCCTTTCTCACACGGTTTTTTCAACTCCTCCTATCTAGTCATGCAAATCTTCCCTTTCTTTCCTATTTTGATGAGTAGGGGCTTGATATCCAGGTAGAATGGATTATTTTTTGCAATACTAAAGGGTACCCCATAAGACAATCCTATTCAATTCTCCCTTTCTTTCTTTTCTTCATAACAAAATGGATGGAAGGTTGTGCCCCAGGTTTGTTTTCAGAACAAAGAACAATGATGTGGTAATAAGATTAAGACCAAGGCACGTAGAACACAAAGAATTTGAGCCCATGTTGATGTGACTTACCACCCCATGACTGCCCGAGGGGCATGTATGTCTCCTCTCTACTCCACCTATTGCAAGTTCAATCAACATAGCTTTCTTTTCTTCTTTTTTCTTCCCAACTTCATCAAGAGCAGCATTAGCTTGCGCCCAAACTTCTAGGGTGACATTTGCACATGGTTCAGTGTCTATGCCAAGGAGTATTTCTAGGTGGAATTTTATATGGTAAATTCTCTGGATAAACCTTGGGCAAAGTTCGCATTTGATACTGCCATAGTATCCTTCAATAGCCTTCCAATATGCCCAAAACATGTCCAATTCAATCAACGTGTTGGTGGAATAAAATTGTAACCTAGGGTGAAAAATATTTGTGAGTTTTTGCAAAACAATTAGACCATGAATTGTAATCTATGCTAACAATAGATTATTTTACTACCAACAAACCCTATTATTGTCGCAAAATTCTTTAAACTCTTGAGCAAAATCATTCCTGGGATATATTTGTGTAATAAAATGTGAAGAATTTTATGATTTTTTTTGCTGAATCTAAATAAGTGTCTTTGTCTTTTCTTTGACCATGGCTAAATGCAACACAGAAAACAAGAACATGCATATCTGAAGTAATATTTAATTCAAGGGTTGGTAACCTTAAGATTGTTTGCGAAACTGGATCACAATACATTTTGTGCAAATTTTGCAAGTTCTGGGTATTTTTGGTAACCTTGGTTGGAACTCAAAGTTTGCAGATAATGGAATTATGTGGTAAAATCTCTGCATACCTAGTGGATCCTGCAATTTTTTCTGAGCAATAATTTGTAGAAGGGCCATGTTATGTATGAGTCACATAGTCTCTGAGGAAAGTGATGTTTTGCAAGTTTCTGTTTGCATATTTTTTTACTTATGCATAAAGATCAATAGATGATTACATTTTAAGAGGTTCTGTTCATTATCACTGTTCATTTTATTGTTTTCTTTTCTCATTAAACTTTTTGGGTGTTAGTTTGTGCAGATTAACATTGCCATTTAATAGAAAAATGGATTCTGAAGACTACATTGAGCTTCCACCCATTCCACCATTAGATAGTGAAGACGAGTATGATGGGGTTTGGGATTCTATTTTAGAGAAAGTGAATAAAGAGGACTCCAAAGGGGGGGAAAGCGATGATAAAAATGATCTGCATGAAGATATTAACCAATACGAGAGGAAGATCCATATACGAAGGACGTTGGTAAAGATGGAAGTAAGTATAACCATGATATTTTTAAGATAGCAATCAAGGTGTTAAAACTTAAAAGAAAGATTAATAAGATGCAACAGAACATGTACTTGTGTCTTTAACTATTTGCCAATAGTTGCAGCAAGTGATTACAAAGAGAACCATGTGAAATATGGCTTAGTTGGAAAGAATGACAACCTGTTTGTTAAAGAAAGTGAGAGTGTAAAGGTTGACATAAGTCATATCCTCTTTATATATGTGTGCCTTTTCCATTGTTTGTAGTCACACACTCATTATTTCTCAGTTTATTCTTGGATAAAATCTTAATTTATGAAAATGTAAATATGTTTACTGAAATTGAGAGCATCTTTAATGCACTCAATAGCTTAAATAATAAAGAACAGTGTGTACGTTCAGTTGTATTCTGAAAGACTTCTTCCGTTTACATCTTGATTTTTACCGTAGGTATTGAGCCAATTCTGCTTAAATATGAGTTAAAGGGTTTCTTGACACAATTTAAATAACTAGATCATGTCTTAAATGACCTCATTTATCATATAATGGTGATCAGCCTTGTGTTCATGTTGTTTATAACCATCTATCATATCAAGGTTAGTGACTTCCATCCAAGCCAACAACAATATATGCTTCTTTACTTGATTATTTTTCTATTGTGTTTTCTTTTGTTGTGCAATTTGTTTCCTCTTTGACTTTTTCTTTTAATATCAGTGAAAGCAAGAAGAAACTATCTGAGCTATTGCAGAATTGGTCTGAGTGGCACGCTCAACATGCTGCTAAAGTCAAGGTATGGCCACCTTGCAGTCTTCTGTGGTTTCATTGTGTTATTAGTATCATCATTTTTAATTTTTTATGTTTATTTAGAGGATTTATAAAATTCAAAGATTATTGATATGGTTAGTGTTATTACCTGACGATTCCCACTTCTTCAAAACCTACGGGAGATCATATAACATTAGAAATCAAGCCGCTATTGATAAATTGTGAAGCAAGAAATGCAGAGAGAAAAGAATGGGACAGAAAACAGTATATTAGAATATATGAAGAAGTTCTGAAGTAGGTACAAACAAGTACATGAAGAAGTTCTGAAGTAGTAAGTACTATGCAAAGGGAAATAGCTGAGCTAAATAGGCTCAAGCAAAACAAGAATAGAAAGTACAGCTGGCCAGGACAGCTGGCAGTGTACAGTCAGCCTGTTGACGTTACATTATATTTAACACTCCCTCTTAAACTCAACAGTTACAAACATCAGCACTGATTATGCCTAAGTGTTGTCTCTGGAAATCAAAAACAGATTTTCCTAGTGGCTTTGTAAAGATATCAGCAAGTTGATCTCGAGAACCACAAAATTGTAGTGCAATATCACCATTATTGACTAGCTCGCGTATGAAATGAAAACGAGTGTCAATGTGTTTGCTTTTCTTGTGAAACACATGATTTTTGGATAAAGCAATTGCTGAAGTATTATCACAAAAAATAGGAGTTTGATCATTTTCTGTATGTGACATATCTTTCAATATTCTTCTCAGCCACACAGCTTGACAAGAAGCTGAGGTAGCAACGATATACTTTGCCTCTGCAGAAGATATTGAAACAATTGGCTGCTTCTTTGATGCCCATGAGATTAGGTTCGTGCCCAGTTGAAAAACATGTCCAGATGTGTTTTTCCTGTCATCTGGGCTACCTACAAAATCACTGTCTGTGTAACCAGAAAGTTGATTACTATCAGATTTAGTGTACCATAAGCCGAAATTGAGAGTTCCTACAACATATCTCAGAATTCGTTTCGCCATTTTCCAATGAGAATCTTTGGGGGATTCCATGAATCTGGAAACAAGGTTGGCTGCATACATA
>ML782552.1:52723-78932 GCA_009831015.1 Picea engelmannii | reverse complement strand
AATTTTGTGCCTAGTGGTATGGGGGTTTCTGCTGGATTGCATTCTTCCATGCGAAATCTTTTGAGGATGTCTGCTGCATACTTTTGCTGACAGACAAAAATGCCTTTGGTTGATTGATCAACCTCAATCCCTAAAAAATATTTAATTATGCCAAGATCTGTCATCTCAAACTCAAATTGCATGGCATGTTTAAAATTTGTTAACTTAAGATTTCCCGTATAGATCATGTCATCAACATATAAACATACAATCAAAATTTTACCGTGCTGATCTGTTTTGGTGTAAAGAGTTGGCTCATTTTGGCTTCTGCTGAAACCACTTTTGATCAGATAAGTGCCAATTCTGCTGTACCAAGATCTTGGAGCTTGCTTTAAGCCATACAAGGCTTTCTTCAACCGATATACTTTGGCTAGTTTCTCTTGGACTTCAAATCCATGTGGTTGATCGACATAAACTTCTTCTTCTAAAAGACCATTCAAGAATGCTGACTTGACATCCATCTGGTATACTTGCCATTTTTGTTGGGCTGCTATGGCCAATAGAGTCCTTACAGTGTCTAATCTTGCTACTGGAGCAAAAGTTTCACCATAATCAGTACCTGGTTGTTGTGAGAATCCTTTGGCAACAAGTCTTGCCTTGTGTTTTTCGATCTTCCCTTTTTCATTGAGTTTAGTTTTGTAAACCCACTTGACACCAATACTCTTCTTGTGACTTGGCAAATCAACAAGATCCCATATCTTGTTCTTCTCAATGGAGTCGATTTCTTAGTTCATGGCTTGAACCCAATGGGGCTCCTTAGCTGCTTCCTTAAAAGATGTAGGTTGACATGACATTAAAGAAAAAAGATTGTGTTGTTCAAAGTCATCCAACTGCTGATGGATTTCTCTCAAACTTTGAGTTCTCTGATTTTGTGGTTCAGAGAATGATTCTCTGCTGGAAGTTGAGTTATCCTGAGAATTTTCAGGTTGTCTTTGTACCTGCAATCTTGGAAGAATAGTTGGAGGTACTTGTTGTCCTGAATTTTCTGCATTTTCAGAACTTGGCAGCAATGGATTTTAACTGTCCATTTGCTGATTTTCTAAATCATTCCAGAATTGATTTTCTAGAAATTTTACATCTTTGCTGAGAATTAGTTTCTTGGTGATTGGATTGTAAAGCCTGTAAGCTTTAGATGTTTCACTATATCCAGTGAAAATACATTTCTCACTTCTGTCATCAAATTTCTTCCTTAATTCGGAAGGTATGTGATCATATGCTAATGCATCCAAATGTCCTCAGATGCGCAACATTGAGCTTTGTCCCACTCCATGCTTCTTGGGGGACTTTTAGCTTTAGTTTGGTGGTTGGAGATCTATTCAAAAGATAAACTGAGCATGCTACTGCTTCAACCCAAAACCTATTTGACAAAGTTTTCTCTTTGAGAAGTGTTCTTGCCATATTCATTATTGTCTGATTTTTCCTTTCAGCCACTCCATTCTGTTGTGGAGTATACCTGGCTGTTGTTTGCATGAGAATGCCTTGTGATTTGCATAAATTTGCAAATTCTCTGGAGTTGTATTCTCCTCCTCCATCTGACCTGAGTGCTTTGATATATTTGCCACTCTGTTTTCCAGCTTCTGCCTTGAATTGTTTGAATTTTGGAAAGTTTCGGACTTGTGTCTGAGAAAATAGATCCATATTTTTCCTGCTGAAATCATCAATAAACGTTAGAAAGTAAAAGCTGCCACCTATTGACTTTGTTTGCATTGGTCCACATAGGTCAGTGTGAACAAGTTCAAGATGTTGTTTGGCTTGATTGGAAGATTGTGGAAAACTAGTTCTCTTATGTTTTCCAAGTATGCAAGACTCACATGGGGGAATTTGCTCTTTAAAGAGAGGAAGAACTTTGACCATGGAGTTCTTCTGAAGAAGACTTAGACTCTTAAATGGTAGATGTCCAAATCTTGTATGCCAAACCTTTGTTTCATTCAGGGTAGATGCACTTTGTGCATATGGATGAATCAGATTTGCAGTTCTGAGTGTAAGGGGAAACATCCTATTCTGAGTCATGTGGATTTCAGAAATCAATTTTCTGCTTGGGATTTTGTCATATATCTTGCAAGATGCTCCCTCAAAAAGTACCTTATAGCCATGTTCAATGAGTTGTCCTACACTTAGCAAATTATGTTTCAGATCTGGAACATGATATACATTGTTTATGTCTTTCTTTACATTCTGTTTAGTAAGAATAGGAACAGTTCCTTTTCCTTGAACCTTGACTAAGTAATCATTTCCAAGTGTAATATCAGATGAGATTGAAGAATCAATGCATGAAAGTAATTCTTTGTTACCTGTCATGTGATTGCTGCATCCACTGTCTAGCAACCAGAGATCTTTAGGTTGTTCTTCAGTCTTGTGGCATGAGAGAAACATACCTCCTGAGGTTTCTCCCGTGTGATTTGACACATGTGCTCTGCCTGAGAGATGATCTGCTTGCTTCCTCCTACATTCAGATTCATAGTGCCCATACTTTTTGCAGTAATAGCATTGTATGCTTGTTTTGTCATTTGATCTTCTCCCTCTGCCTCTTTGAGGCTGGAAATTCTGCTGTTGATTTTGTTGTTGTTGTCTTTGACCTTGGAAATTTTGATTCGGATATTGTTGTCTGTTACCTCCACTGGAGTGGGGGTTACTGTGATTGCTCCCTCTTCCTTGGTGACCTCTGCTTCTTCCTCTGCCTCTCCCTCTGCTGAAGGAGAATTGAGTTTTGAAAGCATTGGAGATTGACTCATCTGTGAGATGCAGTCTGGTCTCATGTGTCACCAGAGAACCAATTAATTCATCTATTGAAAAACTTGACAGATCCTTGGATTCAAGGATTGCTGTTACAACCATTTCGAATTTCTTTGGTAAACTTCTGAGGATTTTCTCAACAATGCATTGATCAGTGATGGTTTCACCAGTCAATCTGATCTGGTTCATGATGCCCATGACTTTGGTCATGAATTGATCCACATTTTCGGACTCTGTCATTCTTAAAGTCTCGAATTGTGTCCTCAAGGTCTGCAGTTTAACTGTTTTGACCCTGTCATTTCCTTGATAGGAAGATTTAAGGATGTCCCAGGCCTGTTTTGAAGTACCAGCGCCTGTGATTTTTGAAAAAATCGAGTCATCCACAGAATTTTGAATAAAAAACTTAGCTTTATTTTCTCTTTTTCTCTGCGTTGCTTGAGCAATTTTCTGCTGATTAGTCATGGTGGACAGGTCTGCTGGATTTGGTTCCACATATCCATGATCCACTGGATCCCAACACTCTTGTGCTTGCAAGAAGGATCTCATCCGAAGAGACCAGAACTCATAGTTCTTTCCAAGGAGAATCGGACCCTGAGTTGGTCCTAAATTGCTAGACGTCGCCATCTTTTAAAGAATTCAGCAAAACAGAAAAAAAATTATTACTTACCTGTCTCCTGCGTGTAATTTGCAGTGGTTTCGGAACTCTGAGATTCGAGATTTCACGAGTTTCGACTTAGCGATTTTTGGCTTCGCGATTCTGTCTTCGGGACTTCATTATACGAGTCCTTCGATCTCTTGTCACTCCAACCTCTGATCGTTGAAACGCCGAAGAGGGCTTAACGGCCTTAGATTGGCCCTTTGTCTCCGAACAATGTGACCACACGCCTAAAGGTTAGAGCGCTGCTAGCTTTTCGTGAATCGGAGAATAGCGATGCCTTTGTCGGTTCTTTGTCCCTCAAATCGCCGAAATCCGAAGTATCCCGGCGCTTATTCAAACGCCTTTTCGGGATTTCGCGTTTCGGGACTTCGACAGTTTTGTTGCGACGATCCTGGGTCCTTCGGACTCCTGGTATGCGAAATGCCGAAATTTCGCCTTTGGACAATTTCAACGGTCCAGATCTTTCTATGATCTGATGGACTAGATCCTTTCGGGATTTCGCGACTCGTGATTCCTCGTCATGCTGCGCTTCCAAAACACGAAGTCCGAATTGTCGATTTTGCCAAAATCGCTTTTTTGGAAAATTTCTCGAGATCCTGGATTGATGCCACATGTCCCCAAAAGATGGATGGTCCTTGTCGTTTCGTGATTTCGTGACTTGCGACTCCAAATCCTCTGTCAACTTGAAACTCTTGTATTCGAGATGCCGACGGTTTCCTTGATGTTCGCCACGTGTCCGAACAAATGGACGACTGTGATCTTTTCGATATTTCGGGACTTTCGCCGTGGAGTGTCCCGACCTTTCGTCAACAAGACCTCCAATATCCCGGACTCCGAAGTGCTGAAATGATGGCACTTGGATCTGCTGCCACCTGTCCTCTGAGATGGACGGCTCACAATCCTCTCGGGATTTCACGATTTGTGATGTCGAGATTTCGCGTATCGAGGTTTTTGGAGTGCAATCATTTGCTCGTCCAACTCCCGATTCCCGATTTTGCGATAGAATCAGATCGATGGCTCACGATATTTCTCGATCCAACGGTCCAGAATGACTCGAAATTTCGCGATTCGCAAATTCTCACAACAGTCTTCTGACCTTTACACCTTGCGAGTCAGCGAAATGCCGAGATCTTGCCATGTATTCGTTGACGGACGGTCCTGATGATTTCAGGATTTCGAGTAAGAATTTCTCCTGTGTGCTCCAGAGGACTAAACCTCACGCACTTTCTCGCTGATCCAACGGCTGTCGGTCCTCTGCGCAAGATCTAACGGCTGAAACTCTTTCGCCTTTTCCGCGCTCTCTTCGTCCCTTTTGAACTAGTTTCCCGCTTCAGATCTCTTCGCAGGACGAATCTTACTGCTGCGCCGGCTATTCTTTGCTCCTCTGATGCGATCTTTGCTGTGTTTGAAGGAATTTTCTCTTGCGGAAGAAAAAATTCGTGATTCTTTCAACGATTTGAAAGTATTTCACGAGTTCTTTGAAGCTTAGTGTTGTCTGTTGCAATCTTTGACGGATTTGAGAGAATTCCCGTAAATCTTTAAACAATTCTGCCTTCTGCAGGAATCTTTAACGAATTTGAATGAATTCTTTGAGTTCTTCAAATGTTCCTACGTCCTGCAGCTCTTCTTCGTGAATTTTTGATGATTCTTTGAAAAATTGAACAAGAATCTTTACTATTTCTTCCTTCTTAGTCTATGCTTCCTTCTTGTGTTTCTGCTCCTTGAAACTTTCGAGCATAGTACGCTCTGCGACGTCGCATGATCTTCTTACGTTGATCTTTTGAGCGTATGACGGTCTGCTTCCTCGTGGAAGTTTCCTGCTAGATCTTTCGAGAGTATGACGGACAGCTCTCCAAGCCTTGTGAAAAGTCTGTGTCGAATGCTCTCAAGATCCGTGTAAGCTCTGCGTTGTTTGAGGATCGTGTTGCTCTTCAGCCTGTGTGAAGAGGCTTACTGCAAGAGCTCTGATACCATGATAAATTGTGAAGCAAGAAATGCAGAGAGAAAAGAATGGGATAGAAAACAGTATATTAGAATATATGAAGAAGTTCTAAAGTAGGTACAAATGAGTACATGAAGAAGTTTTGAAGTAGTAAGTACTATGCAAAGGGAAATAGCTGAGCTAAATAGGCTCAAGCAAAACAAGAATAGAAAGTACAGCTGGCCAGGACAGCTGGCAGTGTACAGTCAGCCTGTTGAGGTTACATTATATTTAACAGCTATCACCTCTCTGTTCTGTTTGTAATATCTGATAAAGTATAGAAATCAACAAGCTAAAATCTCTCTAAAACTTCCCTAAATGCGGAAATCAATGCAGAAAATTAACACTATGTTGGGCATGTAACCCAATTGAAATCTAAAGTAAAAATGCTAAATCAAAATGCAAAAAACAATAGTTACAATGGGCTATTTAAACTGCTTTTATGATTGCAAATGCAATTTAAATCACTGTTTTTAGTAGTTTTGGCATTTTCTATGATTCTTAGTGTACACAAATTGAGAAAGAAGTATAGTTTATTTCTATTTCTTTCCATTTCTGCACCAAGGGTTGTAGGATGAATAAATTTTTTGACAGGTCCAAACACACCAATAATTCTCCAAGATCTTGGGGAATCCAAGATGTACAATTCCTCCTCTACAAGATGGGATAGGTACAATCACAATGTTTCAAAGATGAAATTCAACTATCACAAGTACTTGATGCTACCTCTCAATCCCACTCTCTCAAGAAAAAAATAATGGAGGCAATGAAAGGTTACAAGGAAATACTCAATAAACTCTTTCTCTCAGTCACTCAATCATCAAGAGTCACTTGCTCTCACATTGCTTGTACAATATGTAAATGATGGAAATAGAGAGAGAACAAGAATAGAAGTGATATAAAATAGAAGAGAAGTAAGAATAGTAGTGATACAATCGTCCCAGAGCCTCTCAAAAGTGGGAAGCTTCTCTTGAGCATATATCCCCTTGACAAATGATTCCCAAGGATTTGAGAATCCATTAAGTGTTGTATTTACTAGTTTTGTGTCGTCCACCTTCTCCCCAACTGCTACAAGCTGATCACGGATCTACGTAATCTTCATGAGATAACTTGTAACTGTGTAATCTTCATGAGATAACTTGTAATCTGCCTAGTTAAATATCTTCCCTTTGGTATCCTTACTTTGATTGCATTTAATGTTGAGCCATAAAAATAGGTAATGGATCGTTAGTTTTCAACTTTAGTATATTTGATTAACTATTCCCTATCATATCAAAGTGGCATGTTCTTTTTCCCAACTTAGGTTGAATCTCTAAGAGTGATTTTGATGTAGTTTGTTTATTTTTCTTTCGATATTTGTCTTATATTATTTGGTTTCCCAGAAAGTAAGCCTTGCAGTTTGACATTTAGTCTGTTGACTATATGAAGCCTTGCAGTTTGACATTTTTACAGCTCTCACATTTTTATTCATTTAGGGATCAAAAATATCTTACCGGGGAGGCTTCATGCGGGATATGCCAGGAGAGTTTCAACACCTCAATAAATGGTCAGTGTAGTTTTTTGTGTTTTCCTAAGGTTATTTTTATGTAGTATTATTTTTCACAAGTGAATTTTCTACTTTTAAGCCCTTACTGAACATAATATCCTCTCTTGGATTAATTGGAATTGATAACATTGAGCGAGCCCATTGGCATGTAAGCTTTTTGAACCGTATATTTTAGTGTTTGGGTTTTGGCACATGCCTTTTTTTAGTAGTGTAGTTAGATCAGCTGAATAGTTGATATTTATAGAGGTTTGAATTATTGAACAAAGGTCGTCCTTACTGAATTGGAGGAGAGGGATTTAATATGCAATGGAGTAATAAATAGCTCTATGGATGACTTAGCCATTTGTATTTCTGAAAATGTTTGCAGGTATTCCGAATGGATTGATGAATGTGAGCGTGTAAATAATTTTGGCTAAATGGATGCATCTTCAGACTTAGATACCATATTGGGTATATCTTGAATATAGTAATTCGATATATGGATGTTTCTTTTCCTGAGATTCTATTAGAAATCTGTGAGAGCGTCTACAGTTTGGATGTGCACCTTCCTCACAATGTGCAATACAGGAAGCCATTTGAACAAATTCACAATATTCTACTTTGGTCTGTCATGTTTTTGGATCATGTTTGAAAAATGACTTTGATGTTCAGTCACTTAATATATCTACTACATGGATTAACTGTGTATATGACAGTTAACATTGGTTGTTATTTGAAACTAGATGGATTCGCTGTGTATATAACAGTAACATTGGTTGTTATTTGAAACTAAACTTGGAATATATATGTGTTGTATATTTGGAGGCCAAATCTACTATAGTTTTTGAAGTATTTAAATTTGTCTTTTTTCTCCCCTTGTTCTAACCGAGTATTGGGATATTGAATTTTACATGGTTTGACATTTTCAAATGTTTTGGCATGAGAGATTATGAGCTTTATATATGGAGTCCAAATTTGTTATGGTTGTTTCGAATTGCTACAATTTGCATTCTATGAATTTGCTCTTCTTCTCAATGTATATATACAGAACACTTGCATGCTATGTGTGAAGTTATTGTGCTATCCAAAGGATACAAGGCAATACCTGCAATGACTTTAAGTTGTATTATTGATGATATAATTGTCTGCTAAATGTCAAACAAATTGTCAGATGTTTCAGTGAAGGCTCTGGAATTTCTGTTGCTCAGTTATCTCATTGGTATATAGGATCTTGTACTGGATGACACTTGTTTCGACGTACCCAAGAAAGTACAGTATTATTTTGATCCTTTATAGAAATAGGGACTTTCTCTCTAGTATATTTTTGCAGTCTTATTATGCATGATTTCACTTGAGCTTTTGGACTTTAGCTCAACAATTGCGAGTTCGTGTGATAACACAACCGAGACATATCCTAGTGATCCTAAACCTCATTAGACAAGACCCCCTTTACCATTGGAAGTTAGTCCTCCTCCTCAACCAACCTTTCCTAAGACCGATGATATAGATTTAAATATTGATATGGCTAGTATCTTAGCAAAGGTTAATGTGCCTATTCCTCACAGTATTGATATTGTATTTTTTTTTCAAATACCTACAATAGAGTCGCTATTGTAACTTCTTGGAGTGTCACTCCCATAGCAACCATGTTAGAGATGATACCTCTTAACATCTCTCTTTCCACGTCCAAGACGTCTCTCTTGCCACCTACAAGACATCTCTCTTTCCACCTCCCAGGCGTCTCTCTTGTCACCTCCAAGCCTCCAAGACGTCACTCTTGCCACCTCCAAGGTGTCTCTCTTTCCACCTCCAAGCCTCCAAGATGTCTCTCTTGCCACCTCCAAGCCTCCAAGACGTCTCTCTTGCCACCTCTAAGACGTTGCTCTTGCCACGTCCAAGACGTCTCTCTTGCCATGTCTAGGATGTCTCTCTTGCCACATCCAAGAAGTCTCTCTTTCCACGTCCAAGACATCTCTCTTTCCATGTCCAAGACTTCTCTCTTGCCACTTCAAGACGTCGGTCTTGCCACCTTCAAGACGTCGGTCTTACGACGACTATATGGGGTTTGGACAATCAAATCCGAGATGACACGTGTCCGCATGAAACGTCGCAACAAAGACGAAATCTATGTCGTCGAAAAAGAGACGTCATGTGAAACGACGTTTGAGGGGGTCTGTTGTTTGTCGTTCTCCCGACAATATAAATTGGCAACTGCGTCGAACGCGCCGTCATAATTTCACCCAAATGTACTAGTGTATCAACATCATTATTACCTAGAAACTAATGTACACCTAAAAGGAAACAAGATGTGTTGGGCTAATACAATGTTTATAGGGAGAGTACATTGTATAAAAATAACAAGAGTTGAGTTTCTTATTTGTTTTCATATAATTAAGAGAATTTTATAATACCAATCAACAAGATTAATTCCAAAGTAACTACAACCACTCCAAGGAGGAGTCATATAATCCTTTAGGAAACTCCTCTCGAGCTATCAAAATTGATTGATGCAAGAAGTCATAGTTTCAATCAATATTTTGCAACTTTGGTCATTTATTGGATGATCTCGGTTGATTCCAACTTGGAGAGAACCTAAGAGGGATTGTTCCACCATGCATAAAACTTGGATCTCGGTAAAACTACGATCATGCATGAAATTGTTATGGAATTCATTTCAAATTTATTGTAGGAAAGAGGATCATTTTAATACGAGGTTAGATTAATTCCTCCTAGACCATCCCTTCATGGCATATGTCACAGTTATGGAAGGGCCAAGTAAGATCAAACATTGATATGTGGAAATTTGATATTCCATATTCAGTGACTATGAGAACAAGTCATGCGGGTTATACAACATTCAGAAATTAGAAATATATCACTAAGGACAAGTTATGAGGCTCAAAAGAAGTTATGAGGACTTAAAGAGAAATCATAAAATCTTAGAATATTACTCCAATTATGTGTACTCTTCGCTTAGTGAATCCCTGGATGACGTAAAAATGGGGCTAGACAAAAATGTAGGATCCCAAGATTTCCTTGTAGACATAGTTTCTACGCTTGTAGTGCAAGTAATTACAGTTTGGCCACACGAGAAAATCTTAACAATTCAATAATAGAAAAAAAATAATTGGTCATAATTATATAAATAGTGTCCATGTGCTAATGGATGCCCTAGGATTGTATTTGTAGAGTCTCCACAAATCCTTCATTTAAGAACAAGCTCCACATGGTAGAGATTGCAATGTCACAATTAGGAATAGGGCCAACTTAGTAATTTTATTCATCTCCAAATACATCATTCATGTGTGGCCAATATGAGTCTACCATATGTTACCATACTAATCTTGTATGATGTGACTATTCAAGTTGTTATCTTTTGAGGTTAGTTTTCCTTGCATGCTTGTAGTGAAATATGAGATCGTATGCCACTTAGATAACATGGGCATTGTCTTTGGATAAATGCGTGTCTGTATAACATATCTTCTCTCTTAGGAGAGAGCTTAGTGCATTTCATGATATTTGATTCTCTGGATAACCACTTCTACAGAGTGAGCCCACATGTAGGTCCATTTGAACCCTGGATCTATTAAGCATGGATAAACAAGAAAATACGGCTCAAAGCTCTTAGTAATTACATGATTCAAGGATAATTTATTTTATTATTCTACACACACATACACACACATTACGGTGACTAAGGATTGGTTGGATTATTTTTTATTTTCTTTTTTACATCACTAACCTAAATTTGTTTTATTTTAGTTTATAATCTTTACACATGTATAATGCATGCAAGACATATCATCCGTACTATGTTGTAGAGTTCACCTATCTTCTCTCAGTGCAACAAATCTCTTGTCCCTTGTGTGTGGTTTGCCACAAAGAGGAGAATATGAAGCATTATTTTTTTAGTTTTACAATAGTCATGGGTTTCTATTATTGGATTACAACAAAATTATTATTTCTTTTTGTGGGACTATTTAGGTGGAGAGGTGTCATTCTTGGAAACAATTGGATAATGATGTAGCATGGTAGAGAAAAATGTGGAATACTACATGGCTCATATGTCTTCCTTTCTTATGGAAAAAGATACATAGAGATACCTTTAGTGATGACTCTATCAAGCTTAATTGATGGGAAATGTTAAATTTTAAAGTTATCCTAGATGATCATGTGACAAATGGGTTGGGTTTTCTCAAAGGAGATATTGACACATAAGATTTTGTTGGTAAGGATCTCGAAAGTAGGCTAACCAGTTTAATATCATAAAATATATATTACATTTATTGTTGGAAGTATCTTTGCTTTTATTGTTGAACATGTTATATGGATTATTATTTTCTATGTTAGCATAAGTGATTTAATTAATTTTATTTTGTTGTTTGTAAATCAGGTTTCGTCATACACTTGTATGATATCACAAACCTTGGACCTAACAATTCACTAAGAATTGTCTGATGTAATTTATTGTAGAGAATGTGGTTATCACATCTTGTACAAGAAATTGATCTGCCTGAGGAGATCTAGTCCGTTAGATTGCACATCTAAAAACATTCGGCAGTTACCCCAAACTCCAGGAAGGGCGCATTTCTAAGATGGAGCGCCTCACTATTGTGGGGAAGACAAATATATGAAAACCAATGTCGGCATGGATTGAGGTTAGCCAAAGGGATATAATATCTCAATACGATCCCCGAATACCAAAGGGAGAGTCTCAGTGCACCCATTGAGGAGGGCACACTTCTTTCATTCCCGACAATTGAAAGAAAAACCCAGCAAGGGCGCAAAACCCAGATGGTGCGCCCCTCCTTCTTGCCTTGCGTAACTTGCAGTAAGAGGAATTCCACCTGAGAGATTGAATATTCGAAGGGATAGAATAATTCTCAGGGGTGGAATCATTCAAAAAAGTGAAGCCAAGGTGCAACCATTAAGAAAGGCGCACTGTCTTTTCTAAGCACAACCTAGATAAAAAAATGAGCAAAAGAAACAGAGCAACTATCAAACAATGAGAGAAAATGAAGCAGATAGGTTTGGAAAATGAAAAGATGCTTGCATTAGAGATAGGTTCACCTTTTAGAACAAGGTACCGACTTATTTACATAGTATGTGCTCTAACACAATGAAATATGACTTAGCCTAGGTTAACATGTGCGCCCGAGGTTTACTTTCCCCTTGGTGGCCCAATTCCTCCCTGTTTAGATATGGAAGCGTTCCAACTTCCATGAGAAGATGAGGAAAGAGACGATGCACCACTTCAGTTGTCATCCACTTTGCTTGAGTTGGAGTTTGTCCTTGGCATGCTACAAGGTAGGAGGTGTAGGATCGGTTCCTTGTAGAACGAGTCCTGGTGTCAAGTAGTGTGTCTTTGGACAAGGGGAGTTGGAAGTCTAGGATATTGTCCACTAGGTGTGTAATTGTAACTGGTTCCTCTAAGAGGGGAGGCTCAAACAACTTCAGATGGTTGACATTGATGAAATTGTATATCCCGAGCTGGGGGGGAAGATCCAATCGATATGCATTCTCCCCAATCTTTTCTAGAATGGTATAAGGGCCATATCTTATTGGGAGCAGTTTATGATGCTAGCCTTTGAAGCGTTTCTTATCCAAATGTAACCAGACTCTATCTCCAGGGTAAAAGGACATGGAGGTACTTTGTTTTTCATGCCTTTTCTTTGCACGATCTTGAGATGCTTTTAGTGTTGTTGTTACGAAAGTGTGTCATTGTGCAAGTTGGTTAAGAAACTAGTGGGCTGAGTGTTGTTCTTGTTGCTGATGCACAATAACTTGGGGATCCAATGTGAGGGGAAGATCGATTGATGAGGCTAGTTGGAAGCCTAAACATACTTAAAACAGAGAGAACCCAGTAGAAGAGTGTGTGGCCTTGTTGTAGCTATGCTGTAGAATATGTAAGTAGTTGTCCCACTGTTTGCTGCACGCAAAATGAGTTCAAAGAGCATGTACCAATACCCGGTTTAATACCTCTGTTTGGCCATCCGTTTGAGGATGGAAGGTGGTAGAGAACTTTATTTGACACCCTAGTAGCGCCCATATGGTCTTCCAAAATGTGTTGAGGAAGCGTGAGTCTTTATATGAAATGATGTTGCTTGGTAGGCCAAAATGTGGCCATACATGTTGGAAATACAACTACGTTGTTTGTGTTACTGTAGTAGTCTTTGTGCATGGAATGAAAATAGCCATTTTGCTAAAGCGGCATACCACTACCCATACTGCATCATGTTTCTTTTCGGTGGTAGGTAGTCCGATTAAGAAATCCATAGAGATTGATTCCCATGGCTGATAAGGGAGAGGTAGTGGCTGGTATAAGCCATGCTTTCTATTGGATGGCTTCATTTGGGAACATAATGCACAATCTCTGATGAATTTATCAACTTGGGGTTGCATAGAAGGCCAATAGAAATGGCGTTGTAGATGTTGGAGAGTCTTTGTGGTACCAAAGTGGCTAGCATAGGCTAATGCACGAGCTTCTTTAATGATCAAGAGTCAATCATCTGAGTGTGGAACACAAATAAAGTTTAATTTGTAGATCCATCCATCCCAGATGGTGTATTCCAAGAATGGAGTCTGATTGAAAACCGTGGTATTGTGTAAGGAAACCCAAATCTCTTGAAAGTCATGTTCAATAGCATACTGATCTTTCCATGTATCATAATTAGCACAACACACCTCTAAAATTGGGAGAACTGGAGTTGGTGGCCTGCTGAGTAAATCAACCATTTTATTAGAAGTGCCCTTCTTATATCAGATTACCAAATTAAATTGTTGAATGTGGGATGCCCATTTAAGATGCCTTTTCTCTTGAATCTTAGACTCTGAATTAATGAAAATCAATGGATGATGGTCTGTATGTAGAATAGTCTCTTTTCCCAACAAATAATGGTGTCATTGATTGATAGCTTGGACCAAGCTATAAAATTATTTTTCATAAGTACTATAATTTCTCTTAGCCTCAAAAATATTTTATGAGTGATAGGGAATGGGGTGGCCTCCCTGTTTAAGAACGACACCAATGGCATACTATGAGGCATCTAACTCAATCTCAAATGGTTGAGAGAGGTCTCGACACCCTTGGTTATGTCTTTATACATGCTACTTTCCATCCGAGTGAATTATCACAGAGCCAGGGAAGCTCGCACAACTTTCTTTCCCTCAGTTTATGTGGTCACATGGCCCATAGTGTATCTATGGGTCATGGAAACTCCCTATTCTAGAAAATATCCTACAATAACAAGCAAAACACTCCTCTGCATATATCATAAGCCTCAGCATGCCAAACAATGTCCTTCACAATTGAAATACTCGCCTCTAATCACTATAGTTAATGAATTCTCCCTTGGGTTCACAAGCCGAGTGATTATGTCAGTAAAACATCCTAGAAGGAGCATCGAAATAAAACAAATCTCAGAAAGTAACGTAACTGCTATGAACAAAAATTGAGATTTTGTTTATTTGAATAAGAGCTTAAAATTGAGTGCTAACATTTTTTTCCTTCAAACAAAACAATGGCCTGAGGGGCTTGATTTATTTCAAACAAACTAGTTGACGTGATTAATTATGTTCAAATATTGTTGCATCCATGTTCAAATAAAATTTTCACCCACCCCCCCAAAAAGGAGAAAATAATTTTATTTTCCTTCATTTTCGAGCAAATTGAGGTCAATTTTGGGAGAAAATAATTACCTTGGAATCTAGAGTTCGATATTTTCCTTATTGTTTGGTAGAGGTTTAATATATTGATCTCAATTTGAATTCAATCAGTTGTGTTGATGATCTCAAGAAGTAGAAATGCTCATAGTTAGGTTTCTTTGTTTCTTTCTCAACATTTTTCATTGTCATTTAAAACTCAAATTTAAGGTTCAAAACCATTTATTGAAGAAGCAAATTGAATATTTTACAATAAAGTCAGGGAACATCATGGTGCAGCTTCGCACCAAAAATGATGCAATGCATGCATCAAAATATTTGTTCCTGATTGTTATGGGAAGCAATGGATTCTTTGGCTCTTTGAAATCAAATTTCAACAACTCTTCAAACATAACACTCGACATGTGTTGAAAGGCCATTGCAGGAAAGTCTTTACCATGATAAATGAAACCACACTATCTTTAATTATTCATAGGATTTCATGCCATATATACCTATGCTTCATTCATGGGTTCATCCCTTTATATATTTATTGTACATATATTTTACAGTTTGGGAGATCATTTTTCCCAAGAATTCGAATTCTATCTCCGGCATGCCTAAAGTATGGAAAACAAAACTACCATCCCTAAGATAGATACAAACATATTAAGAAAGTACCAACATGAGATGAATGCAGGTTATAATAATCGAGATAGTCCTTGACATTCATGATATTTGAATCCATGTTAGCAAGCTCAAGATTTCGAGTTTGTAAACACAAAATCTGAAAACAATCAAACACAATCAAGCAAAGTTTCCAATTTTCAAAAACATAATTTTGGAAGAAAAAATTGTAGAATGGAGAGCAGGTTCCACTGAACGGATGTATATGGATGAGATAGCCTAATTTTAATGTGGCATGTAATTTTTAAGAAGGAAACATGTTTTTAATCTTAGGCTCGGAGTTGTACCTAATTATTGGTAGTTCAATTCAAAACTTAGGCTAAGTTGATTATAATTTTTTCTATTCTCATGCTTAATATGAGTAATAGTTTCATATATTAGATTAAAAGTTAGTCTACTTGACTAGTTTGAGTGGTTGAGTGCTTTGAATTTCATGTAAAAAGTTTTCAGGTTGATTTATCACTTTAATTGTCTTTATTACGTGTCTCACTTTATATCCTTTGTCAAATTAAACATTATAATTAGTGCTAACAAATTTACAAAGAATATAAAAAAAATGTAAAAACTAAATAATATTAGCAAAATATTTAACGAACCAATAATAATGCTTTTATTTTTGAATGGTGATTATCAAGTTTTCCATTGATAATAAATCAACGTATACTAAGTTTGACTCTCCACGAATGAGGAATTAGAAGATCTTGATTCACAGGGATCGGTGCCTCCAAATCCAAGTAGTCCATCTAAAGGATAGACCTAGATCTCTTTTATTCCAACTCTCAATAACTCGGCTCCATAATAAGTTTGCATGATTCCATAGTGAATTTATCATGAGTTGAATTGGCATCTTTGACCTTAGCTTCAAACTGGGTCCTCTACCTATCAACTTCCATATAAGCCTTTGTGATGTTTCCTTGAATCTCTACAATTTCTCTCAGGCATTGTCACATTCATCTATGAAGTTCACAAATTATCTCTCCCATCCTAAACTGCATCAATAGTCATAGTATTCCATGTTGGTGCGAGGAATGTTGTGAGCACTCAATGCCCTACCCTCCAAAGTTGCAAAGAATAAATGGGAAAAAGGAATGTTGATGGATTTGGAGCGCAAGAGAGGAACAAGGGGAGAAGAAAAGTGCTCCACATTTCTTCTATAACTCTCTCCAATAATGAAAAAGGCTTGCATGGAAGATGATAACATCTCCATTGAACTACACTTGAACTCACATGCTAGAGGTTTTATACCCTATCCTCTTTGAATTCAACCCATTACCTAAGGAGGAAACACATATTATCAATCATTAGGCCTACTCAAGGAGGGTTTGATAGAAGTTAACACTACCTTACTAATTGCAAAGTGCATTACAAGGAAAACACCACCTCTTCCTTCTCCACTTATAGTGGAGGCTGGAAGTTGAAGCTTTTAGAAAATGTTTTTTACTTGGTGTGATTAAACCATATTCATCACAGTTGAAAATCACACCGATGCATTCAATGACGTTAGGTCATGCAAATTTATAATAAAATATCAATTAAAATAATTAAAAGCAAACTATATCTATTTTACCTCTAGATGAACTAGTGCATCATGCTACATGGTTCATTGAATTAGATTTAAATATTATTTTTAAAATGTCATTAAAAAACTACTACTCGTATGCCCCATATCTACACACTTATCGTACGCCGGTGTGCTAACTTACCAATCACATCGATGTTCACAACAAACATGCACACCTATGTTAGTTTGCATGCATTTGTAATAAAGTAGATATTAATTTATTTATTTTTTATTGTAGATGGTCCCTATGCATATAAACACACCGATTCATTATGATAAATGCCACACCAAATTGGGTTTAATGTTTTTACTCAAAATAACAATAAACGAAATATTAGCAACGCAGCTTATAATTACGCCATTGTAGTGTTAGTGCACACCATAGACACTCACATGGATGTAGGTTGCACGAATTGGTAATAAGATATTGGTTTCAAAAGAATAATAAAAAATATAGTCGGTGCTCCATTTACCTACAAACACACTAGTGCATACAAATATAAGCGCAACAAATTAGATTTAAATATTTATTGGTTAGAAAAAATAAATGAAAATTTACTACTTGTTTTCTCTATAAATCCACAATGGTAGCACCAGATCTCCAACTTAGTAATAGCATCGATGTGCACCAAATTCATGCTCATTGATGGTGTGGTGTACACACTTGTAATAAGATATCGGTTTTAAAAAATATTACCTATGTGGCCCAACATTTAAAATAAAAAGATACAAAACCATAATTTCATTTGTAACTTTCTCTAGTGCTTCTAGCCATACAATAACTAGTTCTCGCTATCCACCTACAACAACCCCATTGTGCAGTGTGGATTTGCTTCATTTTGGAATTTTGCAAACATTGCGAATTTTTCATTTTTTCACTTTGCTTGTAAAAGAATTATCGAACAAATCAATGGTTGTACTTTTTAGTTGACAACCATTCCACTCGGCGATATTAAAATGCACCATGAATGATGCGTTGTAAATAAAACAAATCTAGCAATAATGTTTATACATTGTTTTTGCAAAGTAATTAAGTTTAACTCATATGTTCGGTAGGGAAGGAAAAAAATGGAATAACATGGCAATTTGCTTTGGAAGAAATGGAAGTCAAACAAAAATATAGAAAACAAATACAAAGTCAACACGACACCAAATCTATTAAGCATGGATCAACAAGAAAATATGGCTCAAAGATCTTAGTAATTACATGATTCAAGGATAATTTATTTTATTATTCTACACACATGTACATACACACACATTATGGTGACTAAGGATTGGTTGAATTATTTTTTATTTTCTTTTTTACATCACTAACCTAAATTTGTTTCATTTTATTTTATAATATTTACACATGTATAATGCATGCAACACATATCATCTACACAATGTTGTAGAGTGCACCTATATTCTCTTAGTGCAACAAATCTCTTGGGAATTATGTGTGGTTTGGCACAGAGAGGAGAATATGAAGGATTCTTTTTTTAGTTTTACAATAGTCATGGGTTTCTATTATTGGAATACAACAAAATTCTTATTTCTTTTTGTGGGACTATTTAGGTGGAGAGGTGTCATTCTTGGAAACAATTGGATAATGTTGTAGCATGGTAGAGAAAAATGTGAAATACTACATGGTTCATAGGTCTTCCTTTAGTGGTGACTCTATCAAGCTTAATCAATGGGAAATGTTAAATTTTAAAGTTATCCTAGATGATCACGTGACAAATGGGTTGGGTTTTCTCAAAGGAGATATTGACCCATACGATTTTGTTGGTAAGGCTATCAAAAGTAGGCTAACCGGTTTAGTATCATAAAATATATGTTACATCTATTGATGGAAGTATCTTTGATTTTATTGTTGAACATGTTATATGGATTATTCTTTTCTATGTTAGCATAAGTGATTTAATTAATTGTATTTTGTTGTTTCTAAACCAGGTTTCGTCGTACACTTGTATGATATCACAAACCTTGGACCTAAGAATTCACTAAATATTGTGTGATGTAATTTATTGTAGAGAATGTGGTTATCACATCTTGTACAAGAAACACACTAGAATAAGTATGATTTCTAATTGATGAACTAAATTGTATTCATAAGAATGCATGATGTTGTTTTTTTGAGATATGTGTCTATGAGATCTACTATTGCTAGTGTTGGTACTAGATTTACTGATAGAGGTCCTGGCTCTCCAACAACCCTTGGCTATGTCTTTATATATGCTACTTTCCATCCAAGCGAGTTATCACAGAGCCAAGGAAGCTCATGCAACTTAATTCCCTCAGTTTATGCGAGCACATGGCCCATAGTGTATCTATGGGTCATGGAAAATCCCTAATCTAGAAAATATACTATAATAACAAGCAACACACTCCTCCACATATAGCATAAGCCTCAACATGCCAAACATTGTCCTTCACAATTGAAATACTCGCCTCTAATCACTATAGTTAATGAATTCTCCCTTGGGTTCACAAGCCAAGTGATTATGTCAGGAAAACATCCTAGAAGGAGCATCGAAATAAAATAAATCTCAGAAAGTGACGTAACTGCTATGACCAAAAATTGAGATTTTGTGTATTTGAATAAGACATTAAAATTGAGTGCTAACATTTTTTTCCTTCAAACAGAACAATGGCTTTAGGGGATTGATTTATTTCAAACAAACCAGTTGAGGTGATTATTCATGTTCAAATATTCTTGCACCCATGTTCAAATAACATTTTCACCCACCCCCCAAAAAATGATATATATATATTTTTATTTTCCTTCATTTTCGAGCAAATTGAGGTCGATTTTGGGAGAAAATAATTACCTCGGAATCTAGAGTTCAATTTTTTTGTTATTGTTTGGTAGAGGTTTAATATATTGATCTCAATTGGAATTCAATCAGTTGTGTTGGTGATCTCAAGAAGTAGAAATTCTCATAGTTAGGTTGCTTTGTTTCTTTCTCAACATTTTTCACTGTCATTTAAAACTGAAATTTAAGTTTCAAAACCATTTATTGAAGAAGCAAATTGAATATTTTACAACAAAGTATGGGAACATCATGATGCAGCTTCACACAAAAAATGATGCAATGCATGGACCAAAATATTTGTTCCTGGTTGTTGTGGGAAGCAATGGTTTCTTCGGCTCTTTGAAATCAAATTTCAACAACTCTCCAAACATAACACTCGACATATATTCAAAGGCCATTGCAGGAAAGTCTTTACCATGATAAATGAAACTACACTATCTTTTATTATTCATAAGATTTCATGTCATATATATCTATGCTTCATTCATGGGTTCATTCCTTTATATATTTATTGTACATATATTTTACAGTTTGGGAGATCTTTTTTCCCAAGAATACGAATTCTATCTTCGACATCCCTAAAGTATGGAAAACAAAACTACCATCCCTAAGAAAGATACAAACATAGTAATAAAGTACCAACATGAGATGAATGCAGGTTATAATAATCAAGATAGTCCTTGACGTTCATGATATTTGAATCCATGTTAGCAAGCTCAAGATTTCGAGTTTGTAAACACATAATCTGAAAACATTCAAACACAATCAAGCAAATTTTCCAATTTTTAAAAACACGATTTTGGAAGAAAAATTTGTAGAATGGAGAGTAGGTTCCATTGAACGGATGTATATGGATGAGATAGCCTAATTTTAATGTAGCATGTAATTTTTAAGAAGGAAACATGTTTTTATTCTTAGGCTCGGAGTTGTACCTCATTATCGGTAGTTTAATTTAAAACTTAGGCTAAGTTGATTATAATGTTTTCTATTCTCATGCTTAATATGAGTAATATTTTCATATATTAGATTAAAAGTTAGTCTACTTGACAAGTTTGAGTGGTTGAGTGCTTTGAATTTCATGTAACAAGGTTTCAGGTTGATTTCTCACTTTAAATGTCTTTATTACGTGTCTCACTTGATATCCTTGTCAAATTAAACATCATAATTTGTGCTAACAAATTTACAAAGAATATAAAAAAAATGTAAAAACTAAATAATATTAACAAAATATTTAACGAACCAATAATAATGCTTTTATTTTTGAATGGTGATTATCAATTTTGCCATTGATAATAAATCAACGTATACTAAGTTTGACTCTCCACGAATGAGGAGTTGGTTATACAAAGTGGTATAGTTCTGTTTTTATCAAAATATATATCATATATATGGCATAATAATGCCTTCAAATCGTGTTTATGAAATTAAATAAAAGTATTTCTTAAATCTTCTTTTATCTCAACTTTAGCTAAACAATTAAAACTTCGGGTTTTAAGCTTATTTTTAAAACAATATTTAACATTTTGCAAAGACAATAAATAGGCTCTAGCAAGGCAAATTGCAAAGGTAACATGTTATTTTTATACACTAGTTGTGTATTAATATTCTTTTACACTCTTGGAATGCTTATATCAATGGTCCGAAGGGATAGAAGATCTTGATTCACAATGACCGATGCCTCCGAATCCAAGTAGTCCATCTAAAGGATAGACCTAGATCTCCTATATTCCAACTCTCAATAACTCGGCTCCATAATGTGTCTGCATGATTCCATAGTGAATTTATCATGAGTTGGATTGACGTCTTTGACCTTAGCTTCAAACTGTGTCCTCTACCTCTCAACTTCCATATAAGCCTTTGTGATGTTTCCTTGAACCTCTACAATTTCTCTCAGGCATTGTCACATTCATCTATGAATTTCACTAATCAGCTCTCCCATCCTAAAGTGCATCAATAGTCGCAGTATTCCATGTTGGTGCGAGGAATGTTGTGAGCACTCAATGCCCCACCCTCCAAAGTTGCAAAGAATAAATGGGAAAAAGGAATGTCGATGGATTTGGAGAGCAAGAGAGGAACATGGGGAGAAGAAAAGTGCTCCACATTTATTCTATAACTCTCTCCAATAATGAAAAAGGCTTGCATGGAAGACGATAACATCTCCATTGAACTACACTTGAACTCACATGCTAGAGGTTTTATACCCTATCCTCTTTGAATTCAACCCATTACCTAAGGAGGAAGCATATATTATCAATCATTAGGCATACTCAAGGAGGGTTTGATAGAAGTTAACACTACCTTACTACTTCCAAAGTGCACTACAAGGAAAACACCACCTCTTCCTTCTTCACTTATAGTGGAGGCTGGAAGTTGAAGCTATTAGCAAATGTTTTTTACTTGGTGTGTTTAAGCCATATTCATCACACTTGAAAATCACACCAATGCATTCAGTGTCGTTAGGTCATGCAAATTTATAATAAAATATGAATTAAAATAATTAAAAGCAAACTATATCTATTTTACCTCTAGATGCACTAGTGCATCATGCTACATGGTTCACTGAATTATATTTAAATATTAGTTTTAAAATGTCATTAAAAAACTAATAGTCGTATGCCCCATATCTACACACTCAATGTGCTAACTTACCAATCACATCGATGTTCACAACAAACATGCACACCTATCTTAGTTTGCATGCATGTGTAATAAAATAAAATGTTTTAAAAAAAATAAAATATTTTCGATGGTCCCTATGCATATAAAAGCACCGATTCATTATGATATATGGCACACCAAATTGGGTTTAATTATTTTACTCGAAATAACAATCAACGAAATATTACAATGCGGCTTATAATTACGCGATTGTAGTGTCAGTGCACAGGATAGACACTCGCAGGGATGTAGGTTGCATGAATTGGTAATATTGGTTTCAAAAGAATAATAAAAAATATAGTCGGTGCTCCATTTACCTACAAACACGCTAGTGCATCAAAATATAAGTGTAACAAATTAGATTTAAATATTTATTGGTTAGAAAAAATAAATGAAAATTGTGCCCAACATTTAAAATAAAAGATACCAAACCATAATTTCATTTGTAACTTTATCTAGTGCTTCTATCCATACAATAACTAGTGCTCACTATCCACCTATAACAAACCCATTGTGGAGTGTTATTTTATTGCCAGATTTTTTGATTCCTTTGCTTCCACTATGGATTTGCTTCATTTTGGAATTTTGCAAACATTGCGAATTTTTCATTTCTTCTCTTTGCAGCAACCATGCCTCCGTTAGCTAAAGAGAAATCAATTAAATCAATTTTAATCCTACAACTTACATTTATAGCAGCGTTAAAGTTAAAATTTAGCTTTAATTTCCCTACTCTCTTTACTTTGTCGACGCTTTTACAGGATGCATCTTTAATGATGCGCCAATACATAATCAATTCTACGTCGAATTAAACTCAATGTATTACATTTTCTCGTGCTTATTGATGCACTCATAAATTTGCATTGTCGATGGTGCCCTAGTACATCTTAGCACTCATAAATAAAACAAATCTAGCAATAACTTTTATACATTGTTTTTGCAAAGTAATTAAGTTTAATATAAAGAAGAAAAGCAGAGTAGGAAGGTGAGAGTGAAAGTACAAATGAAGTATTTCATTATTTAAGGGAGAGATGCTCTACATGAAATTTCTAGCCACTGTCGACTGTCATTTGTATTCAAATAATCATACAAGCCAACTAGAGAAGCAATCACTATGCTTGGGAGGTAAATGAGCATGGGAATATACCAATAGGGCTTGTATGTTCGGTAGGGAAAGAAAAACTTGGAATAGCATACTGAGCGATTCGCTTTGGAAGAAATGGAAGTCAAACAAAAATATAGAAAACAAATAGAGTCAACACGACACTAAATCACTATCTTGCAAGGTGTGAGATCAATCGCTGAATATGGAGGCAAATTTGCCTTGGTACCACTGCGATTTTGATGAGTCCAGCCAAAAAAAAATGTAAAACTAAAATCTTGGACATAAATCAGTGAGTAAGAAGGTATGATTCCATGCCATGTGAGCGATTATGCTTCATTAGAAATTGTTTAGTTCGAATGAAGAACTGAATCGTTGGGTTCAAGAGATTGATGCCAAATCCTTGGCTTTAAAGAGAGGAGAGAAGAGATTTCCATTCAAGGTGAGCGATTTTATCCCTGGTCAATAATGCTGATAATATAAGTGAAAGAACAAGTGCTTGCTCGGATTAAGCTGTTGTTCACAAAATCGATTTCACAAACTCACTGAGTTTACATAATTCCAAACTGTTGTGCTTGATTTCGCCATTTTGCAAACCATGTGTGCGTGAAGACTTTGATTGAGTGACAATGGTTTTCAAATCTAGCTGTGATCCAATCGAAAACAAGATTTGCAATTTAGATTTTATATTTCTAGTTTCAAAATCGATTGATACAAGAAGTCATAGTTGTGCTTGATTTCTCCATTTTGCAAACCATGTGTGCGTGAAGACTTTGATTGAGCGACACTGGTTTTCAAACCTAGCTATGATGCAATCGAAAACAAGATTTGCAATTTAGATTTTATATTTGTAGTTTCAAAATCGATTGATACAAGAAGTCATAGTTTCAATCAATATGTTGCAACTTTGGTCATTTCTCGGATGATCTCAGTGGATTCCAACTTGGAGAGAACCCATGAGGGATTGTTCCACTATGCATAAAACTTGGATCTCGGTAAAACTACGATCATGTATGAAACTTTTATGGAATTCATTTCAAATTTATAGTAGGAAAGAGGATCATTTTAATACGAGGTTAGATTACTTCCTCCTAGACCATCCTTTCTGTTAAATATATTGTACCCTCAACAGTATGACCGTACACTGCCAGCTGTACTGGACAGTTGTACTTTCTATTTTTGTCTTGCTTGAGCATATATAAGCTTAGCTATTTCCTATTGTTAAAGGCTCTTCAGTTCTTCAACTTACTTCTGTACTTTCTGTACTTCTTCATACATTTGAATATACTATTCTTTTCTCTCTGCATTTTCTCTGTGCTTCACAATTTATCATGGTATCAGAGCTTCAGAAGTAAGCCTCTTCACACAGTCGGGAGAGCAACACGATCCTCACAGCACAGAGCTTACACGCATCTTGAGAGCACGCGACACAGTTTTTTCACAAGGCTTGGAAAGCTGTATGCAATACTCTTTAAAGATCGCCGTGAGAAGCTAGCGGAGGAAGCAGAGAACGCAGAAGAAGAAACCTGCACAATTTTCTCAAAGAACCGTCAAAGATTGACGTAGAAGAGCTGCAGAACGAAAGAAGTTTAAAGAACTTGAAGATTTCGCTTCAATTCGTTAAAGATTCAAGCAGAAGGCTGAATCGTTTAAAGATTTTTGAAAATAGCTCAAATCTGTCAAAGATTGTAGCAGATCACGAAGAAATCGTGAAATTCTTTCAAATCTTTGAAAGATTCACGAATCTTTCTTCCACAGGTGTAAAGAACGCATCTCAGGCGCAAAGAACAGCCATTGAAGCCGTGCAATTCGTCCTGCGAACGGTTCCAAGGCGGGAAACCAGACCAAAAGGGACGAGGAGAGCGCCGAAAAAGGCGAAAGAATTTCAGCCCTCAAATCTTGAACACAGGCCCGACAGCCGTTAGATCAGCAAGAAGTTGCACGACGATTAGTCGTGTGGAGCGCACAGGAGGTTTTTTCACTTGAGAAATCCCGACGTCATCTTGACCGTTCATCAAGAGACACGTGGCGAGATCCTATTCCATCGCAAAATCGGGAATCGGGAGTTGGACGAGCGAAAGAATCAGCTCTCCAAAAACTCCGATCCGCGAAATCGCGAAATCCCGAAACGATCACAGCCGTCCATTTCAGAGGACAGGTGGCAGCAGCTCATCGCATCGTCATATCGGCATTTCGGAGTTCGGGGTTTTCTAAGTCCATTGCAACAGGACCTCGCAACTCGCAAAATCGCGATACGCGATATAGCGATACGATCTCAGCCGTCCGTTTGTCAGGACACGTGGCGAACATCGCAGCGCCCGTCGGCATTTCGGCATTCGGGGTTTCAAGTTGTCAAAGAAACTTGACATCGCAACTCACGAAATCGCGATACGCGAAATCCCGATAAGATCTCAGCCGACAATTTTTGACCGGACACGTGGCGTACATCAAGGGCACCGTCAGAATATCGGCATTCGGGGTTTCACGTTGACAGAGGTTTGGAGCATCGCAAGTCGCGATATCCCGAGGACGCATCAGGACCGTCCATCTATCCTGGACGCGTGGCGCAAATCCTGCGACTCGGAAAAAGTCCCGAAGAGGAAAGCGCCATCGGCACATCGGGATTCGGAAAATCGTGAAACCTGAGAACAAGTGATCGGGTTTCCTTCCAGTGAAATCCCCAACGCAAATCTAGCCGTCCATCTGCTCAGGACGCGTGGCAGAGATCGAGGCTTTCGGGAAAAGTCCCGATAAGCGAGTTCATCGGTTTTTCGGGATTCGGCATTTCGCGGATCCTGGAGACAAGAGGTCCGGGACACATCATAT
>ML782551.1:1808459-1861292 GCA_009831015.1 Picea engelmannii | reverse complement strand
GGGGGGGGGGGTCCGATATGCACGAGAAGGGTGGGTAGAAACTTAGGATAAAATATTTTTTATTTTTTATTTTTTTTATATTGTTTTTTATTTTATGTTTTGTTTTATTATTTATCTGTTTACATTTTGTTTTGTTATTTGTTTTTAATGTTTATGTTTTATAATATGTTTTTTATTTAATTTGTTTTTAAATTAATTATTATATGTTTTAGAATTTTTGTTTGTTTGTTGTAATTTGTTTTTATTTTTTGATGAATGTTAACATTTAATTCTAATGAACTTAAATACTACCTTAATTACTCATTTAATTAATTAATTACTAACAAGATAAATTAATTATTAATTAATTAATAATTAATTTATTATTAATTAGTCTAACCTATTCTAACTACACTAAACTTATTACTAATATTATTAACCAATTGATTTTTCTTTTAACCTAAGTTTTTTTATTTGTGCAGGGATAAAATTGGCGAAGGGGTGAAGGAATGAAGGGTGATGGAGGATCGAGCGAAATAAATGGAGGGGGGAAATGGAAACAACCGAGAGACTAGCAAGCCAAGAACTTCATCATGAGACCCACAAATGATATCTGAATCATCAGATCTCCTATAATTATAGGACCCTGACACCTTGCAAGTAACCATATATTCTTTTGACTATAAGAACACGATTTTCCTTGGGATTGGACTGAAACCTGTCTACCAAACCAAAAGATTGCATGATGTTAGGCCTTGAATCTCTAATATAAATTAAATTGCATATCATGGACCTATACATGGTTTGATCTATTTATGGAGAATTGCCATATTTGTTGAGTTTGCATCTAGTAGTCATGGGAGTGATATTTGGTGCGTATTTTTCCATGCCAAACTTCTTTAATATTTCCTTGAGATATTTTCTTTAGGAAATAAAAATTCATTTTTCTGATTGATGAATATGTTATTTAATAAAGAAGGAGAGTTATCCTAACATGGACATGTCAAACTCTTGTTGCATTGAAATTGCAAAGTTCTTACTCATTAGTTCAATGTTACTACCAAAAATAATGTCATCAACATATACTATGATAATTAATAGGTAATTACCTTCATCCTTGATGTATAAGTTTCTATCCACCATTCCCTTTTTAAAAACTTGTTGGTGCAGATACATGTTGAGTCTATAATACTGAGATCTTGGAGCCCGTTTTAGCCCATATAAGGCTTTCTTTAAATAAAAAACATAATCATTTTTGTCATTTAGCATAAACCTTCTGGTTGCTCCACATAAACTTATTACTCAAGGTAACCATTCAAAAATGTTGATTTGACATCCATCTGGTAGATTTTAAATTTTCTATAGCATGAAAAATCCAAATACATCCTGATAGCTTCAATTCTTGCAACATGGGAAAATTTTTCTTCAAAGTCCACTCCTTCAACTTGAGCATACCCTTTGCATACAAATTTGGCCTTGTTTCTAACTATCTATCCATCTTCATTTAACTTTTTTCTGTATACCCATTTAGTGCCAATTACATTCTTGTCATTTGGTATTGGGACAAGATCCCATGTCTTGTTTTTCTTTATTTGTTCTAGTTCTTCATTCATGGATTTGAACCAATAGTCATCATGACTTGCTTGCACAATTTTTTTGGGTTCAATCATGGATAATGGTGAAAAATTTGTAGAGCTATATGTATTAACAAGTTTTCTTCTAGTTTGTAAACCTACTTTGGATGATGTTTTTGAACATACCTTGATGGGGTCCTTGGTTGTGATGTCTCCATTCTCTCTTCTTCCTTGGAATCATCTTGTTCATGATACTCATGCATTCCATCTTTTTGTGGTTCATTTATAATTGGTTCATCATAGGAATTATCATGGTGTTGGTGTCTCTCTAGATGAAGTGGTCACTCATCTACATTTACATATATAATTTCAACTATTTTGTGGATTCTTCTATTGTAGCACTTGTATCCTTTACTTTTGGAGGAGTATCCTAATAAGATACCTTCATTAGCTCTAGAATCAAACTTACCTAAGTTATCTTCATTTATCTTAATGTAGCATTTTCTTCCAAAAACTTTGAAGTGTTTTATCGATGTTGGTCTACCATGCCATAGCTCATAAGGGGTTTTATCATTGTTTACTCTTATGTGTTCTTTATTGAGAATGTTAACAACAGTTTGAACAACTTCTCCCCAAAATATTTTAGGTACCTCCTATTAACCAAGTATGGCTTTAGCCATTTCCTGAACTAATCTGTTCATCCTTTCTACTACTCCACTCTGCAAAAGGGTTCTGGCAATATAAAATTGTCTCTTGATCCCATGATTTTCACAATAACTATTGAATTCATCAGATGTGAATTCTCCTCATCTGTCTGATCTTAGGCACTTTATTTTAAATCCATTTCATTTTCTACATGTGCTTTGAAGACTTTGAATTTTTCAAAAGCCTCAAATTTATGCTTCAACAATCCAACCCAAGTCATTCTCGTATAGTCATCAATAAAAAAAAATGAAATATCTTTCACCTCAAGGTGATTGTGTACTAGTGGGGCCAAAAATATATGTATGAATCAACTAAAGAGGTTGAGTGGTGGAGTTTTCTCTTTCCTTGATTTTATCGTACTAATCAGTAGGTGCGGGCACTAACATATCTCCCTAGATCCACCTGGATCTAGAACAAAACAGGACAGGACAATACTCTTTCCCTAAGTTGTAATCATTGAATTTGCTAATAGGGAGGAATAGATAACACACCTTGATATCGCTTCCTTAGGTATCTGTTGATCCCACTCTGCTCCAGTGCTCTCATGAAGTCAAGTCCAAGATGACACAAACCAACCAAAGTGAAGATAGAAAAATATATTCAACGTCAACTTATGCATATGGTCAAGGAATTACAAAATAAAGTGAGAGAGACTTTGTGGGAAAGGGACATGCCACTGTATCATATTAATTGAAAGTAGAAGATACAACCTGGTCGCCTTGATGTCGCAAGCTTCCTTTCGGTGGCTCTTGGTTCTAACACACACACTTGTTCTTGAACTTGCATGAAGAAGATCCAATATCTCTTCATAGACCAACTAGAGTCTCCAATCTTCTATCTCAACAAGGTTCTTCACACAATTCTTTCACCAATTCTTCATTCAATCTTGCTTAACCTTTTCCATGAGAATCCTTTCAATATATAGGAGAGGGTGATATGGTTACATGGATGAGAATAATCCCATCAAATCAGAGAAGCCAGTAAAATGACAACCATACGAATGCCAACTCATTCTCTAGAAGATTCCCTTCTAGAACCCTCGAGACCTCTTCTCTTTCCAAAGCTTAAAAACAAGTTTGCACCCTATGTATAGAGAAAACTATAAGAAGTTTGCACCCTGTGTATAGAGAAAACTACGCGAATTTTTCACCCTAGATGAAGGAGGCATGCGAGAATGAGGCATTCTCGCACCCTAGGCTATAGGCAGCCTGCGAACCCACTTTAAAAATATGTATTCTAGAAGGAGATAAATGCCACTTTTCTCAAGAGAAAGTTCTAGTTGGGAGCCTGAATACACCCTTGTTAAGATATCACCAAGATGACCAAAATCATGTGTAACACTTGAATTGAACTCTTGTTTGTTTTCCAAACTGACATGACTTACAAACAATATTCCCAGGTTTGGAAAATTTGGGCATATCTCTCACAACATATTTCCTTCCTAGATTAAAAATGTGATTAAAACTAAGATGACCTAGTCTTTTTTGCCAAATCCAACTCTCTTTAGTTTTACTAATGCAACATTTTTATTTTCCTTCTTCTAGAACATACATATTTCCTGAAGTTCTGACTTCCTTGATAATAGTCTTTCATGTACTCTCATCCATTACTTTACAAACTTTTGAATGAAAGAGAACATTGTGTCCTTGGTCAAACATTTGACTTACACTCAACAAGTTATGTTTTATACCATCTACAAACAAAACATTTTGTTCTTTGGTCTTTCCCTTATCATCTTCATCTAGTACAATCGTTCCTTTTCCTCTAATTCTAGATAGAGTATTGTTTCTTAAAGTAACATTACCACCTTTTTCTTCAGTTAAGAATTCAAACTTAATTTTCTCTCCTATCATGTGCTTGGAGCAGACACTGTCAATGCACCATTGATTTTCTTTATTTTTGGCATATAGAGCTAGTCTACAATTTTCTTTGTTGTTATCTTTCTTCCTTCAAACCTTGGTAAAATCTTCATGTCTACCTTTCTTAAATATAGGCATCAACTTGATTTTGCATTTACTTGCCTTGTGTAAAAAAATATTGCATATGTGGCACTCAAGGCTCCTTCATTAACATCCTAACAAATGGAAGGAATATCACAAAGAAAGAATGTCAAGTCAATATTATTTTTCTTCTTCAACCAAACCTCCTCTGTTCAATGAAACAAATTTTGCATTTTGGAAAATCAGAATGAAATCCTACTTGATGTCTCTTAGTATGGAAATTTGGTAGAGTGTTGTAGATGGCTATAAAATTCCAACTACTCTTCCAACTGATGAAGTTGGTAAGAAAAAATACTACAATAATGCAAGAGCTATGAATTCCATCCAAGGAGGACTTGAAAAAACATAATTTGTCAAAGTAATGCAGTTGGAATCTGCAAATGAAATATGGGACAAACTAGTAAACAATTATGAAGGAGATGAGAAAGTAAAGTTGGCCAAACTTGAATCTTACATAATTCAATTTGAAATCATAAGAATGAGTGAATATGAAAATGTCGCATGTTACTTTCTCATAGTAGATTAGACTGTAAACACAATGAAAGGGCTAGGCGAGAATATTGAAGAAGATATAATAGTTCAGAACGTACTGAGATATCTTCCCTCAAGACTTGATGCAAAAAAAATTTCTATAGAAGAAATGCATGAACTAGATAAACTGACTATGGAAAGGCTACATGAAATTCTAACTGCTTATGAGATGAGAACTAGGAAAGAACAACCAAATCTAAAGGATGCAATATTTAAGGCATTAGTCAAATTGTCAACATCTCAAGATCATGATTCATCATAACATTTCTCAAATGAATAAGAAGTTAAATTTGTAAGGAAGTTGAAGAGGGGCTCCATAAAATATAAAGGTATGTTACCATTTAAATGATTTCATTATGGTAAATTTGGTCATTTTTCTTATAAATGTGCTTTCAAAGAAAACAACACCGATGAAAAGGAAAGAATAAGCCTAGGGATTTTAAAAAGAAAAATTATTTAAAAGGAGTAGTTTTTATTCAAAGGAGGATAACAATAGCTCTGAAGAAGAATAATATGAGCCATATACTTTTCAAGATGAAAAACTTCCCATGGATTTGGAACTACACAAATCTGATCAAGAAAAAACTACAACCAATGATCTTTCAAGTAACGAATTGCTAAATTTAAGGGTTAGAAATGGAAACTCGACCGAGAATTTTCCATACAAAATTATCATATTCATTGGTCTTGGGAACTCCAATAAATGAAAATAATGGAAATGGAAACTGAGCTCTTAATTTGCAATAGAAAAATTATCATAGTCATTGATTTTGGGAACTCCAGTAAATGAAAAGTCTGAAACTTTTCTTTTTCGGGTTTCAATGCTTTAGTTAATTGAAGCACCATGATCCCACTACTTATTTTGCATTGAAATTCGACGATGCTACGTTGGTTTTTCGTTGCAATTTTGTCGGCCCTCCGATGAAACCTAGTTATTAGTTTCATCGGTGCATTCATGTTGACTATCGAATGAATGTACGGACGTCAGATATCCGACAACCTGTCGTCAGCTATACCGACAACTCTAAGGGAAAAAAATCATCAAAATTAGACATTGTTTATGATAGCTATGTGTCGGAAGTCCGACATAAAGATACTTTGAATATCATGTGCCCCTATGGTTATTATTGTCACACACATGGTATCATATCCGACAACCTTTCTCATTGAATGGACGACGATACAACAATACCTATGACGGGGGTGCCATACCTATGATGGTCAATACTGTTAGTACTGAAATCGGATATTCGATGCCCCCTTTTGGGAATATACCATGGTAGTACAGTACCTTCAATGGGGGTGCCATACTTACGATGACTATTAATGTCAGTCAGGTCGTCGAATATCCAACAACCTATTTCGGAAAACATCTGAAAGTTTTATAGTACCTCCGATGGGGGTGCCATACCTCCAATGGTTATTACTTTTGGTGTGCACATCAGATATCCGATGACACTGTGTATATTGAAAAAAAAATATTGCATTACAAAAGATCCTGGAAAAGTTTTAATTTTTTGCACTTGTATAGTTAAGCCCTATTCCATTTGTACTATGTATTTGTATCCCATTGAACAAAGGGAATTAGGGATACTACTTGTGCATAAGTTATTTGTCTTAAGATATTTTGAAGCATTGTCTTGAAACACATTTAGAGAAACAACATATAATTATTAGTTGCTAACATAATTGGAGTGGATTGTGCCACTATTGGGAATGATCTCAACATTACAATAAAACACATCGATAACGATAATAAATTATGCACCAATAGTGATCTCAACATCGTATACCTAGTCCTCCATCATAAAAGATGAAATAGAGCCAATTTGCTAGCAAAGCATGTTCAAGTTGTCCCATGTGTTGTCCATGTTTTCTACTCTTGCATTGGTTTCTTTTCGTAGGATCCTAGACACATAAAAAACAACCAAGTCATGAATAAAAAAGCATGGGAATCCGAAACCTAGTCAGAAATGCATTGTGGATCATGGATTGATCACCCTTCAAGCCTGCATTTTTCAAATAAAATAATAGTTTAAATGACTAAATAATAACTAAACATCAATGAGCTTGTAATTGACAAAGATAATTAAATGTTATATGAAAATCAAGGTCAACTTACATAATCATGAATTTATAGGTTTCCTTGATATTATGAAGGTTCTCCATGCATGAAGCATATCATCTTGCATAAAATTCATGAATAAGTTCCCTTACTTTAGGTACTAGTTCCAAGAAATTTTGAAAATTGTTATTGTCAAAAATCATTACAAAACTAATACAATCCCAAAGACTCTGTAATATTTCCTTAATAAATTATAAAATTTCATATTCGGTGATAGATTATTAATAAAAGTTAAAATCCAAAGTCTCAAGAACCCTACCTTAGCTATGATTTTGATTTTAAATGTCTAGTCACAACTTATTACATAGGCATCTCAAGTCCAAATTGTTTGTAAACTTACCTTCATTTTTCTTTGTAAGCACTCTTTGCCACTTAATATGCATCATGATTGAAAAAATAAAGCTCAACACTTTTTTTTTATCGCACAAATACCTCGTGTCCACATATTAAACAAAATTTTGTAGCATAACCTTACTCTTCAGATGTTGGTGCCAAAATTATCTATTCATTTTCCAAATAGCTAAAAATCCTAGATCCAAGATCGATTCTTATATACCAATGCCATACCACTCAAGGAATTCCATTAATTTACTTTGAACTCCTCTTACCCATGCCAATCTATGAAATGTTATACCAAAGACAAGGTGACATTTCAAAAACTCTCACATAGTTAATACATAAATGCACACACCAATATTTACACTAATCAAACTAGTCATGGGATGACTCTAAATGATATATTTCTTCACTTTCCATGTTTACAACAATATCATATCATTCGTGATAAACATAAATGTTTACAAAAATGGATATAGCTTGTACCCTATATATCTTTCTCAATTATGAAAATATGTTAATATATTTACAATCATTGTTCTTTATATCATGACATGGAAGTGGTAAATAGGAACAATATTTGATCGATGGGTATCAAATTTCACAATGCTTCAATTTTTCATCCTCTTAACTTGTCCAACTAACCACTACGTCATCCCATGAGTCCAAAGTTAAGTTATGTGACTCTAAGAATATGAGCAATACTAATTTTACAAGTAAGTTAATCCCATAATTGGGCACACTAAAAAGGATTACATTACCGAATTCATTGTTAAATTCAAATTTGATTACATTAAAAAATGCTTGGTATCATCCTATACGCTTAGATTGATTTATCAATCATGACATAATATTTTGTTGTCATCTGTTGGAAATATTGTCATTGATGTCGACAGTCGAAGTGATGATCTGTAATGATGAAGTACATTAGATGAGATTGTCATTGATGTCAACAGTTGAAGTAATGATTTGTTGTTAAATAATAGATGGCATTGTCATTGATGTCAACAATATATCAGTCAACAAGAAGATAGCAAATGAAGAGATCGATAAACGCAAGCTCAGGAGGAAGAGAGAACATGCAGGCGAAAGATCAAAACTGTCTACAGGTATATTAGTCAGCAGAAGATGTCAAACTGTGTGGAGAGATAGACAACGCAAGCTCATGAGGAGGAGAAAATAGTAGAAGCAAATTGTATGAAGATCAAAGCTCAGAAGTACAGAAGTATTTCATGTCTATTGTTGACCACGATAGGATCAACAATGATTCGTTGATCAAAATATTTGGAGGAAGAAAAGATTGTAGAGATGTCATCAGGATCAGTAAAAAGACTGAACAATTGATCAATGCGCGGAAATCGTGAGAGGCTTCAGCAGTTGTCCGATCAGAGTGAGAAACTCAACAAGTCATTCGATCAAGAAGTTGATCGTGAGCTTGAGAATCATAAAAGGATCGTGACCATCGAGTTCAAAGCAACGTGGGTCGTCGATCTAACGAGAGTGGAATATCGGATATTGGGAAATCATGAGTTGGAAGAAGGGAGGTGCTCTAACCTCTGAAATACCGAAACATGAAATTGCGATTAGATCCAGACCATTGGATCGAGGACTAATCTGAGCCGTTGATAGAACATAAAATGAACTTGCGAAATCACGATTCACGAAGTCATTCTCAACCATCATATCATCCGAAAAGATCACAGCCGTTGATTGTTCCGAAAATATCACAGTCATTGATCGTACCAAAAGGATCATAGTCGTTGATCATTCCGAAAGCATTGGGACCATCCGTTGTCGAATGGAACATGGAAACGGGTGATCGTTTTGCTGACTCAAAAAATGGAAAATTCAAACGTAAGTGTTGTGGGAACTCGCGATATGCGAGGTTGCAAAGAGATCCTAGCCGTCGGTTAGTAGGCATGCACGTGGCACTGGATCAACAAATTCGGGTATTCATGATTTAGAGAAACAACAACGAGAGTTGGTCAAAATCATGAAATGCAAAAATTTGAAACACTCAGCCCTAGATCATAACCCGTGGTCACGAGAAGGGGAGGATCTAGTGAAACTAAGCTCTATTTCGACGATCGTAACATGGAGTGTTGAGACCCTTCATCACAAGAATGCTGAAATGAGAAATCGCGATAGAAATCGTGGGCCGTCGGATCTGGAAAACATTGGAGGGTCATTCGATTGAACTAAGGAAAAACGACACAGCAGACCACGTCAGCTAAGGACATGTGGCATACTCAAACAATGACAAGTGTAAGTTGATATGGAATTACATGCATGTGTATATCATGTATATGAATGACATGTGGCAGCTAATAGGATTGTGACATGTCATCAAGTGACATAAGCACTTACGTCACCCCTGGGAGTCTCACTTCGGAGTTTTGCATTGTAATCAAAAGAAATCTAGTGTCTGGAAGTCTCAAACTCTGAAACTCTGAAAGGGACATGTGTCAGGTGATTTACAGTCACCGAGAGTTGAACTATTGGATGTCACAAATATTCGAAGGCAAAACATCGAAATACCAGTAGCCACACATCTCAACGCTTGATTAAAACACAATCATTCAATTAAGGAAAGAAAGGATCAGATTAAGGTTTAAAGTGGACCATTGATCTCTTCCATGGAAGAGACGTGAACCATATGATCGTATCGGCGATATCACAACCGAGATTTTTGTAAGGAGCAGTACCTCGAAGTCCTGAAGGTCTAAGTGTCTAAATCCTGTCAGCGGTCTATCTAGATACATGATTAAATCATAGCCATCGGATTCAAAAGTAAAATAATGAGTGTAAGATTAAAGATGACCATTGATCTATCTCCACAACTTTAAATGTGATCCGTCCAATTGTACCGATGATATCATTTTGGGAGATTTGACATGTTGTGAGTCATGAAGACCCGATGGGAAAAACGCTAAAACTCTGTCAGTTGTTCATCCCATCAGAGAACGAATCGTGATCGTTGATTTAATAAAGCGCTCATGCACTCGTCACGTCTAATGTGAGGTCACCACCATCGGTCATATGGTCTATATAAAGGAACATAATGTAATTTTCTTATTTGGTAAAGCTCGTGGTTCTATGACGCACGATTATATGAAATGGTTTGAAGGAAGCGCATCCATGAAATTGGTTGCTGTGAATTAAAAGATATTTGATACTGAGTATAAAGGATTAAATTGATCCATGACTATGATCAATTTATGAAAAACCTTCACGGTATAATGAAACGATACACAGTCACGATTAAAAGAGAATAAATCATGAAAATATGAATAAAGAATAAAAATGAAAAATGATATTAATTGAAGTTAAGATTATCATTTTAAATGAAAAGGTACAATGGTTCAAATAAAGGGACACAATGTTTTAAATTTCACACATGTTTTAAGATTATATAAATGAGAAAAAGTGGTGAGAAGAAAGTGTCTCTATGGTTCACATTAGAAGATCTAAAATAGGAGCAGAGTCCAAGATGAAGAACTCTTCATTCTAAGGTGCCTATCAATGTCTAATTGAATATCAAGAACATAAGAATACAAAGCAATAGTTATGCAATCCAGAACTTGATAAAGAAGACCATACAAGCAGAGGCTGCAGCAGACAAGTAGAATTTACAGCAATGGTTGTATGAGTCAAAGTCAGTGAAGTACAAAAGAGAATGTATTGCATTATAAATTAAGGGTGGTTGGGTGGTGCAAGGGTAGGTTGGAAGCTACAGAGGGAGTTTGTTCTTTCTTTTCAGTTGTAGCTGACTAAACAGGGGGTCGAAGCCTCCTACCAATTGGTATTGGTGAACAAAGGGAGTTGGTGCTTCCTTGTCAGTGGTGGTTGACTAAACAGGGTGTCGAAGCCTCCTACCAGTTGGTGTTGGTGAATGAGGGTGTGGGTGCATCCTTGCAATTGTAGTTGGTCAATGGGGTGTCATAACATCCTTTCAGTTGTAGCTGAAGAAACTTGGGGAATGTCTCTCCATCAAGTTGTAGCTTGAAAACAGTTTTGTAAAAGAAATTTTTATTAATGAGAAAATAGTTGGTGGTTTTCCCTGTTGGGTTCCATGGTAAAATCTTGTGTTCATAAGGTTTTTTTGTTCATCATATATTTATTAATTGAATAATTAATATGTGTGATTAATATGGATGAAGATAAAAAGAAAAAGTAGGCAATACTGATTCACCCCCCCCCTTCTCAATATTGTTGGATATTTCCATCATCATCCACCCATTTTATTGATGCCATCATGTGCATGTGATCCATACTACATTGTTGACTTCAATCAAGTGGGTAGTGATGGAGATTATAGATAGAGGAAATGAGGTCATTCCCAATATATATTTTTCCCCTATGCACAAACATGTAAGTTCTTCAATCTAAGGTAAGTGTTGATTCTATTTAAGTGGGTAGTAATAGAATTAGCAATGCATATCAAATTCCTTGTTGGAACTATCAATACCCACCCAATTGGTCATCCACCACACCTTGAAATGGAAAATACCTGCAAATATCATGCCTTTCAATATTCAGAGCAAGGCAACATGATAGCTCTCGGATTTCATGGTTTCAAGTCTCAGAAAGTACCGATCAAATAAACAACTTTAAAATTGTATATGGATAAAATGGGAAGATAATGGCATTAGAAGCGATGTCAAGCATAAATCAAAAGTCATGGACAAATAGAATTATGTCTAATAGATTAATGTGCCATGGAACCCAACGAATCTGTCACCATATACACATCATTTTATAGGTTGGGAATCATTGATGAATTCAAACAAAAGAAAAAATTAAGCTTTTGTCTGACAAAATAATAAGTTGATTGCTTGATTCAAGAAATGTAGTAAAAAAAAATACAATCAAAATTAGAGCCAATGAACAAATTAGACTTTTTACCTACTGCAAATTCAATATAAGGTTTTACTACTTCAATATTTAGTGTGGGGTTTAAAAATGTTTTGAATCTCTAAATTATTCATTCCACTTCTCCATCGACAAAGTTATATATGTGAGAATATACACAAACAACTCAAAACTTTGTCTTGCCTTCGAGAATTGTTAGAAAAATGGAAGAAAATCATTCTAAAAAATAGAGCGGGTTGTTTTGTGGATGTATTGTCTATAGAAATTAACATGAGTTTTTCATAGTCATGTATCATAAAAGAGTGATCTGAAAATTTGTTTTGGCCTATAGTTTGAGTTGCATTTTGGTAATTGAATCTCATTTCTATTTGGATTTATATCTAAAATAATCCTATTTTTAAAATGAGAATGGATATTGAAAGTTATTCCAATATAAAGGATGATTTGTTTTTTGATAATCATATATTATAAGAATGGATGGTGTCAATAATTTCTACCCTCTATTTGGCCTAGAATACAATGTAGTCTTGATTGTTTTAGGGCACATTGATAAGTATTTCTCCAATTTGCGTAAGAAATTGGTCCATGGCATGGATGTTAGGGAAACCTCCTTGAAGGGAATGATGAATGCCAATGTGTTTTGGGGCTTAAAATGTGTGGAATTTATAGATGGATAAATAAATTTGTAGTGTATGATCATCCACTTCCCAAGGGAGAATCTAGTAAGAAGAAGGTATATCTATATTCTAATTTCATGCAAATTTTTGAATATTCTCTATTAGGAACATGAATTCCTTTAGGTTCCTTCAACTCAATCAATCATAATGTTTATAGGAAAAACCAACAATGGAAATGATGGAGAATTTTAAGTTCCTATTGAGTTCAAGATATGTGAGAGATATTTCTACTTTGGTGGTTGCATATTTGATTAACATCAACCTAGTTGAAGTCACCTTGAGTTCAAAATTGATGGCACCAACAATATATTTTAGATATTAGGTTCTTCTTTAACATAATTCATGTTAAGTAGGCATTTATCCATAATAAAAAAAGTATTATCTTAATAGATACTCTATATTGGGATAACTATGCAAGAATCATGTATTGTACACAACCTTAACACATGAACCATAGTGTTTCCTACTTAAATATGTTATCTAATTATTACTAGTACTTACTCAAACAAGTATAGAGATATGAACATTATTTCATATATCTCTTCCCAAACACATGCTCATGACACAAGGGCTATTAAAATTTTCATTTTCATTGTTTTCATACTTCTCACTTAAGACCCAATCATGTAAGGCATTTGAACACTAGTTAATTGCATTGTCCCTCTCAACAAGGGAAAATTTAGTGCAAAGAACCTAAACAACATGAAATTATTCCACAAACATAAATTTTCTTTCCATTTTTATTATAAGGATAGTATAGACTAGCTAAAGATGATATATTTATTCATCTCTAGTGATTTATTTCATAGCTAGAGAACTCAACCTTTAGCTAAGAAATATTTGAAGCAAGATTCATTATGTGGTTTTGATCTAGGGATATTGTTTTGGCCAAATGAGGAAGACAATTTGTGTCCATGATATTTTTCAAGTCCAGACAAGTTTTCTTTAGTCATGGGGCTTTTCTCTGCATACATTGGGATTTCCACGTCCAATGTGGTGTCACTAAGAAGAGTTATATTCTAAAAATGTGGTTGACAAGTAGAAAGTACTATTTCACATGTTGTTTAGAGGAGGTTTGATCTAAACCATAATTAAATTAAAAAATTGGTACCTCTTCAAAACATGTGAATTGGAGTTGGATCCATAATTTTTTACCATGATTTGACCAATAGTTTTACAATGAATTCACTACATAAACACCTCCAAATGGTCGTATGTCCATTTCATTGAATCCATCATTGTCTTGTGACTATTTCTATGTCTCCCATCCACTCTCTCCATCATTGAGAGTGAATGTGTGACAAAGAAATAGTGATAAGAAAATGATGGATTGAATGAAAGGGACATATGACCTTTTGGAGGCGTTTAAGTAGTGAAATCACCAACATGTTCTTGGTTCACATTATAGTGTAGAAAGAGGGAGATACCATGTAGAAACATGGCGCTACTGCAGAAGAAAAAATGGACCTATACTTGAGATATGGCATGAAATCCAAGAACCAGGGCCATTATGTAACCTCCATTAACAATTTTATGGTTAGAATGTTAGTGCAATTGTTGTCTATAATGGTATTATGGACCTAAGGAAAGGGTTAGTGTACAAAATAGACCACCCATGTGGTTGAAAAATATGTAAATGGAATAAAGTTAAACTAGGTGAGGCATGTCACTAATGAGGTACTACATAATGTATTGGATGCATAGTATAGGAAATAGGACTTCCATTTTTGGAGTTTTTTTATACTCATTGCATTCTCACATTGGGTAGACCCACTAGGTGATCAAATATTGTGTTCAACTATTGGGGACACAAGCTACATAGGGTTGAGAATTGAGGACATTCAAGATAAGATGTCACGACCATTATGGATAAAAAGAAAATCTAGGACTCCATAGTCAATAGGATAGATGAACATCCACAATGAATTGATGTTAGTGGAAAGGGAAAAGGAAATGGTGACATATTTGGGATATCAATTTGTATGGGTAACCATCTTAGGCGATAAGGAGGAAGATGATATAATCAATGAGTTTTTTCACCTTCATATGGAACTTATATTAGTGGAGGATTTCTTACCACTCCATTTGGAATTCATAAGAAATGAATTCCCTCTATCAATTTCCATTACTACCCTTCCTATGATGACTACTGACTCATTGTCACAACCCATGTCAAGTGTAGTGTATATCCCACTAGTCACAATGCATGCAACTAGTTCTAGATTTGAGTTTGGTGTTTAGATCAAACAAAAATATTCTACAGTGGAGTATTCAAGATAAGGGACTGAAAGAGTGGACTCATTCAATATATCACAATTAGTTCTTATGGTGGAATAATTTGAAGAGGGAGATGAGGTCCAATTGCAACTTGTCATTGACTCCTAGAAGATATATCTGCCCTCACTTTCTGACATCATTATAGAAAAATAAAGATGAAAGAAAGAGTTAAGGAGAAGTATGATTCCATGAGAAAAACATGGATTCATAATCTATATGTAAAGGAACAAACGAGACAATGGGAAAAATAAAGAGAAGTGTTGCAGATACAAGTCAAACATCCTACAACAAATTAGAGTCAATGGATAAAACAAGGAACGAAAACTACCACATTTTTATCTAACCAAATGGACAAGATAACTATTCCACTAGTTAAGTTAAATAAACAAGATTGAATACTTGAAATTTTTAAGAAAAAGTTCATGAAGTTGCAATGGAAGTAGGAGAAGAGTTGTCCACATGTTTTGAGGAGGTGCTTCCACACCTTCCTAAGGCCTTAGAAATCACATAGAAAGTGTAACATCCTGCTCTTGCACGCACTAAGTGGACGTATTCTTGAGGACACTAGCTTGCAAGTGATCCAGGTTATTATACTATTGGTCGTTTTGATTATGATTATGAGATATGATGGATTTAATGATATTTTATTTGTTGTATTTACATAGACAGGTGCTATTAACAAGGTTCTCTTGAGTGTGCAGGACTTTGGACATTGAGGATGCAGAGGTATTGATGAAACCCCTTGGACTCTGGATTGAGTCAGGGAGTGGATTGTTGGGTTTGAATGTTATTGATGTGACACATGTACATATTATTGGATGTTATGATGATTGATTATTATTGATGACATGATTCGTTGATGGATGCAGTCTGACAATAGCTTGCCAACCAGAATCACATGCGTAGTAGAGGGGTCATGCACGACAAACAAAGACTTTGAGGGAGAGGTGTGGCAGAAGCCCTGCCACAACCTACTAACACTCTCGTCGTGGCTCAAACTGTAGGTTAACGATTACCTAGTTTGAGAAAACCCATGATGTCATGAGGGAAGACTGTGGCAGTCTCTCATGATGATTCTAAGGGTTGCGTAATAAGGCATGGGCCTTATTCCTTAGAGGCCCTTAGTCTCCCACAAGATCACTTGACAGAGTATTGACTCTAGGGGTTTTGACATCTACCAAAGTCATTCAAGAGGCGAGTGGCACCCTTGGAGCATGTAGTGCATCCTGAAGGGCACGCCACTCAAGGAAAACAGAAAGAGGCGAGTGGCACCCTTGGAGCACATAGTGTGTCCTGAAGGGCACGTCACACAAGGAAAATGGAAAGAGATGAGTGGAAACCTTGGAGTACGTAGTGCGTCTTGAAGGGAACACAGTGCAAGGAAAATCAAAAGAGGCGAGCGGCACCCTTGGAGAACGTAGTGCGTCCTGAAGGGAACATTGTGATCTCAATGGGTAAGTGAATAAACCTAGTCGTCCTTAAAATGAATTATGTGATAAGTAAGATTTAAAAACAAATTTCCCTAATAAAAATGTCGCCCAACCTAGTGAAATAAAAACCTAGGTCTAAGTAGAACATGTGGTCAAAATAATAATAATAATAAATAAACATGTAACAAGAAGGGGGGTAAGAAATTCAAATTAATTTATTAAAGTCAAAATTATAATGGAGGATTAAAATTTTAAAAAGGGAAATGGTTGTTTTATCTACATGTGCTAATTTAATTTTCAGTTAAAAAGAAAAGAGGGTAAATGGTTGTTTTATCTACACTTGCTAAATTAATTTTAATTAAAGAAGAAAAAGGGTAAATGGTTTTTTTTTTCTACACTTACTAAATTGATTTTTAGTTAACAAGGAAAAAGAGGGAAACATAAAATAAATAAGAAACTTAAGGAAAAAGGGGAAACTTAAAGAAAATGGGAAACGTAAAGAAAAGCTAAATGTCTAACTTAGTAAGGAATATTTCCCTGGGAACTTGCTAATTATGAACTCAACTAGAAATTAAGTAAGGTGTAAGTCTTTTAAGATTTGTAAGGGGATATTGGGACACCAAGGAGTGTTTTTAGGAATTCTTTTAGGTGGGAGAGGGAAATAGGAATATTTAATTAATTAATAAAATTGATTTTCTGGTGCAACTAGGGGATGGGTGACATGTGTACGGGGGAGGTTTTTCGAAATTAATTAACTCAAAAAGGAATTTAATGAGAATTTGGGAAACTAATTACTTAAAAACTCTATAAAAAGGATCGAGGAGGAGGAGTATAGTGTTGTAAGATTGGTTGTTGTCATTTATGTCAACCCTAGTCATTGGTTTTGGACCACAAGATTGATGAAGGTATTTGGACATGAAGGACAGTGCACATGCAGACACAAAACCCATGGATGGATAGTATACATTATGTCATTTCCAGTGTTAGGTGGTATGTCAAGTGGATCCTCATGGTTGAGGAGAAATGAATTTTTGAATATGACAAAGTGAATTGAAGAAGGAAGTACAGGTCGGCCCTGAAGATAATTATAGAAAATAATTATAAAATAAGAAAGTGTTAGGTCGACCCTAATTTTAAAAGGAAGTGAAATAAAGGGTATAAACACATATCATTATACATTCATTTTACACACATGAGTCGAATTTCGGAGGAAATCTGAAGTAAAGAAGGTCAGATTTCAAGGAAGGATGAAGTCTTTTGGTGATGTGTTCTAAGGTATGTTATTTGCAGGTCATCTTACCATTTTCGCTATAACGTTTTTTATAGAAAGATCCAGATGGTTAAATTGATTTTTTATTTATAATATACATCTAGGTACATGTGGTAAACAAATTATCTCTTTATTCACTATAATTTTGGAAATACACTATGTGGAAGATAGGGTTTTTGACTAGTCCTGAAGGTAGTCATAAACATGTGTTCCAGGTAAAATAGTCATAACTTCTTCATAGAGAATCCAAATGAAATGAGACCAATTTCATTGGAAATAGTATGGGATTTTGTTTCTTGTGTGCGAGTTACAGCTCAGATGTTAAATATTGAGCACGGGGCATTCTGTACAAGTTCTCTCTAGTGAATAAACCATAATTGAATAAGGTCTACCATTATCCCTATAACTTATTTTTGGGGAGGATTCAAGGAATGAAACTTGGAGGAGTTTCAGAAAATACATTGAGTAATATTATATACAAGATCAGAGTATTCCAAGAATTGAATAATTGTATAAGTTGAAGAAGTCTCAGGAAGCATTATCAAGTTCTATGTGATAGTTGGTTGATGGTGATGATTTAATGTAAAGTTTTATTATCTCTCATATATTCTTGGGTGTAAGGAAGGGGAAAATATGGAGAGCTCAACCCTCTCTTGATATTGGAGGATTTTATCTTCATTTTGAAGTTTTATCCCTCCCTTTATATTTGGAAGTTGTAGCTACCTTTGGAAGTCATTACTTCCCTTGAACAATAACTATTGATTATTTCTCATATATTGTGCATGGTGTATTGGTGTAAATCTTATACCATTGTTAATTTCTCATTGGATATAATTGAATGGTTCAAGTATAAGTTGAATTTTCTTTTAAATTGTACTTGATACTGAGTCACCCCCCTCTAAGTATCAATAATTGGTATCAGAGTAGGTTTCCTTCAGAATAGTTTAACCACTGGAAGGAAAATCACGAGAAGAGATGGATGACCATAAGCATATTTCAAATGGGATTCAAACATTTGATGGAATAAATTATGCATACTGGAGTGATAGAGTGAAAACTTACCTAACAACTTTGGGATTAGACATTTGGTACTCAGTTGTAAATGGCTATGTAATCCCAAATAATGCTCCAATCAATCTAAATGAGAATAATCTTATGAGTTTTAATTCAAAAGTCAGACATGTTATTATAGGAGAATTAGCACCAACCATTTCTAGTAAAGTGATGGGATACACCACTGCTAAAGAGGTATGGGACAAACTCAAGAGTATCTACAAAGGTGATCCAAAAGTGAAGTAGGTCAAGCTTCAACGACAGAGAGAAGAATTTGAAAATTTGAAGATGAATGAAAAGGAAGATATTGCAACCTATTTTATTAGAGTTAATGAAGTTGTTAATGCTATCAAAGGATTAGGTGAAGAGCTCGATGAATCCTTGGTTGTACAAAAAGTGTTGAGATCATTTCTCTTGAAGTATGATGCTAAGGTCTCTGCCATTGAAGAAACTAGGGACTTGACCAAAATGACAATGGATGAATTACATGGGTCTCCTATAGCATATGAAATGAGAACAGGTACAGAAAGTGACCAGCCAAACAATGAAGAAGCCTTTAAAGCCATAAAGAAGACAAAAGACAAGGATAACGACCTTGATGAAGAAATAGAAAATTTTGTAATAAGGTTCAAGAAGGGAACTGGAAGATACAAAGGTAAGTCTCCTCTCAAATGATTTAACTGTGGTAGAATAGGACATATTTTTGAAAATTGTTACTATAAAAAGAGAAGTTTCAACAATAAAAAGAGCTTCTACTCCAAGGATGATGACATCTCCTTAGATGAGAGTGATGAAGAAGATAATGATGGAGGAGAAGTGCCCTTCATAACCTAAGAAACCTAGGATGATGATAAAAAGAATTATAAAGAAGAAGAAATCATTTCTGAAGAAGCTTCAGATGAAGAAACCAACCTTGATTCCTTTTTGGGATGCAAAGGCAATGCAGAGAGTGAACAAGAAGATGAGAATATTGAAAAGTTGAATCATGTTGAAACTGAAAATAGCAAGCTTAGAAACAAAAACATAATACTAAAAGGTGAATTGAGTAGTTGTGAAGAAGAGAATTACAAGCTTTAAAAGACCATTGATAACTTGAAGGAACAATTAGAATATTATGAGAAATTGAAAGCAAAATTGGATCACACAATTAGGAAAAATTAGATGAGATCCTTATGAGTCAAAGATCTCCAAACGAAAATACAAGACTAGGATACAATGACAGTTTCAAGACAACAAAACAAGAGAAGGAAGATGAAAATGATGAAACCAACACTCCATAACAAGTTGAACAACAAGATAGAAGACTAGAACTCAGAAGGAATGAGACATCAAGAAGATCTTCTCCTATCAGGTATGAAAGAAATCATTATGAAGGAAACTACAGAAGAATAGATCGTGAACCCAGATGGACCACACCACAAAGAATATCACTTACTCCTAGGTATCAAAATTTCTTTCTTATACATTGTTATACTTGTGGAAGTTTTGGACACAAGGCAATCAATTGTAGAATCAATGAAAGGAATAAATATGCAAGCTACATGAATGGTGAAAATAGTAGATACAAAAATGTTCGTAGACCTCTCAATATAAATTTTAATCCATTTGACCCATTAATGGATCAAAATATTGTATGTTATAAGTGTAATAATCTTGGTCACAAAGCATGAGATTGTAGAGAGATGAATGAAGATAATCGTATTCCAAGTATATGTATACCAACTACAACATGGAAAAGGAAAGAAATTCCACACAATGAAAACTGCTGAATAGCATTGGTCACTAAAGAATGCAAATAAGAATATGAATGGTTCATAGAAAGTGGGTTCTCATCTCATATGACCGGAGATCAAACCAAATTTGTCAGCTTAAAGAAAACGGGTGGAAATGTTGCATTTGGAGATGACTCATCTACCCAAATACTTGGAAAAGGAACTGTAAATATTGGAAGTGAAAATGTAAAATCAGGAAAAGTCCTATGGGTTGAAGATTTGAAGCATAATCTCCTCAGTGTCATCAAAATATGTGATCAAGGATACACTCTTACGTTTGACTCCCGAAAATGTAAAATTAGAGAAAATAACTCAGGAAAATAGGTTGCAACTACAACAAGAAGATCGAACAACATATACATCCTAGACATGAAGAAGAGAGAGAATAAAGAAGCCACACAAAAGGATTCCAAGGAAGAAAAAGTCCCAAAGACCAAAAATAAGGATGAAGCATTATTGAGTGCCACATGTTCAGGAGGAGCAACCCCAAAGAAGAGAGTTAACTTTTGCCATTAAACTCAGGTGGAGCAGCCCTACCCTTTTCCATTGTTGTCACAGGGGGAGAGAAATTGGGATCATGATGATAGGGGGAGAATGAGTGTTTCCATCAATGACAAAGGGGGATATTGTTGGAAGAATTGTTGTTGTCATTGATGTCAACCCTAATCATTGGTTTTGGACTGCAAGATTGATGAAGGTATTTGGAAATGAAGGAAAATGCACATGAAGACAAAAAATCCAAGGATGGATAGTATACATCATGTTGTTTCCGATGGTAGGTGGCACATCACATGGATCCTCGTGATTGAGGAGAAATGAATTTTTGAATATGACAAAGTGAATTGAAGAAGGAAGTACAGGTCGACCCTAAAGATAATTAAAGAAAATAATTACAAAATAAGAAAGTGTCAGGTCGACCCTAATTTTAAAAGGAAGTGACATAAAGGGCATAAATACATATCATTATACATTCATTTTACACACACAATTTGAATTTCAGAGGAAATATGAAGTAAAGAAGGTCGGATTTCAAGGGAGGATGAAGTATTTTGGTGATGTGTTCTAAGGTATGTTATTTACAGGTCATCTTACTATTTTCTCTATTATGTTTTTTCTAGAATGATTCAGATGGTGAAATTGATATGGTATTGAGAAGACATATCTAGGTACCTGTGGTCAAAAATTTAGCTCTTTATTCGCTACAATTTTGGAGATACACTCCATGGAAGATAGGGTTTTTGACTAGTCCTAAAGCTAGTCATAAACATGTGTTACAGCTAAAACAGTCATAACTTTTTCATAGAGAATCCAAATGAAGTGAGACCAATTTCATTGGAAATCATACGGGCTATATTTTATTGTGTGTGAGTTTCAAAATATGATGTTAAATATTGAGCATGGTTCTATACAAGTTCGCTCTCCTGAATAAACCATAATTGAATAAGGTCTACCATTCTCTCTATAGCTTCTTTTTGGGGAGCATTCAAGGAGTGAAACTTGGAGGAGTTTCAGAGAATACATTGAGCAATATTATATACAAGATCATAGTATTCCAAGAATAGAATAATTCCAGAAGTTGAAGAAGTCTCAGGAAGCATTATCAGGTTCTATGTGATGGTTGGTTGATGGTGATGATTTAATGTAAAGTTTTATTATCTCTCATATATTCTTGGGTGGAAGGAAGGGGAAAATATGGAGATATCAACCCTCTCTTGATATTGGAGGATTGTATATTCATTTTGGAGTTTTATCCCTCCCTTTATATTTGGAAGTTGTAGCTACCTTTGGAAGTCATTACTTCCCTTGAACAATAATTATTGATTATTTCTCATATATTGTGCATGGTGTATTGATGTAACTCTTATACTATTGTTCATTTCTCATTGGATATAATTGAATGGTTCAATTATAAGTTGAAAACATTTTTAAATTTTACTTGATACTGATTCACCCCCCTCTCAGTATCAATAATTGGTATCAGAGCAGGTTTCCTTCAAAACAGTTTAACCACTGGAAGGAAAATCATGAGCAAGGATGGATGAACATGATCACATTTAAAATGGTATTCAAATATTTGATGGAATAAATTATGCATACTGGAGTGATAGAGTGAAAAATTACCTAACAAATTTGGGAGTAGACATTTGGTACTTAGTTGTAAATGGCTATGTAATCCCAAATAATTCTCCAATCAATCTAAATGAGAAGAAGCTTATGAGTTGTAATTCAAAACTCAGACATATTATTCTAGGAGCATTAGAACCAACCATTGCTAGCAAAGTGATGGGATACAACACTGCTAAAGAGGTATGGGACAAACTCAAGAGTATCTACGAAGGTGATCTAAAAGTGAAGCAAGTCAAGATTGAACGACAGAGAGTAGAATTTGAAAATTTGAAGATGAATGAAAAGGAAGATATTGCAACCTATTTTATTAGAGTTGATGAAGTTTCTAATGCTATCAGAGGATTAGGTGAAGATCTCGGTGAATCCTTGGTTGTACAAAAAGTGTTGAGATCAATTCTCTTGAAGTATGATGCTAAGGTCCCTGCCATTGAAGAAACTAGGGACTTGACCAAAATGACAATGGATGAATTACATGGGTCTCTTATAGAATATGAAATGAGAAAAGGTACAGAAAGTGACCAGCCAAACAATGAAGTAGCCTTTAAAGCCATAAAGAAGACAAAAGAAAAGGATAATGACCTTGATAAAGAAATAACAAATTTCATATGATGGTTCTGGAAGGGAAGTGGAAGATACAAAGGTAAGTCTCCTCTCAAATGATTTAACTGTGGTAGAATAAGACATATTGTTGAAAAATGTTACTATAAAAAGATAAGTCTCAACAATAAAAAGATCTTCTAGTCCAAGGATGATGACATCTCCTCAGATGAGAGTGATCAAGAAGATAATGATGGCAGAGAATTCCTCTTCATAACCCAAGAAACCTAGGATGATGATCAAAAGAATTATAAAGAAGAAGAAATCATTTCTGAAGAAGATTCAGATGAAGAAACCAACCTTGATTCTTTTTGGGGATACAAAGACAATGCAGAGACTGAACAAGAACATGAGAATCTTGAAAAGTTGAAGCATGTTGAAATTGAAAATAGAAATCTTAGAAACAAAAACATAATACTAATAGATGAATTGAGTAGTTGTGAAGAAGAGAATTACAAGCTTGAAAATACCATTGATAACTTGAAGTAACAATTAGAAGATTATGAGAAATTGAAAGCAGAACTGGATCACAGAAAAGGGGAGCTACTATTGACAATAGAAAAGTTGAATAATTTCAAGAAAATCATTGAAACATTAGATGAGATCCTTATCAATCAAAGATCTCCAAATGACAACACAAGACTAGGCTACAATGACAATTTGAAGACAACAAAACAAGAGAAGGAAGATGAAAATAATGAAACCAACACTCCATAACAAGTTGAACAACAAGATAGAAGACTAGAATTCAGAAGGAATGAGACATCAAGAAGATCCTCTCCCATCAGGTACGAAAGAAATAATTATGAAGGAAACTAAAGAAGAATATAACGTGAACCCAGATGGACCACACTGCAAAGAATATCACTTACTCCCAGGTATCAAAATTTGTCTCTTGGACATTTTTATACTTGTGGAAATTTTGGACACAAGGAAATCAATTGTAGAATCAATGAAAGGAATAAATACACAAGCTACATGAATGGTGAAAATAGTAGATACGAAAATGTTCATAGACTTGTCAACATAAATTATAATCTATTTGACCCATTAATGGATCAAAATATTGTATGTTACAAGTGCAATAATCTTGGTCACAAAGCACGAGATTGCAGAGAGATGAAGGAAGATAATCATATGCCAAATGTTTGCATACCAACTACAGCATGGAAAAGGAAAAACATTCCACATAATGAAAATTGTCGAATAACATTAGTCGCTAAAGAATGCAAAGAAGAAGATGAATGGTTCATAGACAGTGGGTGCTCATCTCATATGACCAGAGATCAAAGCAAATTTGTCAGCTTGAAGAAAAAGGGTGGAAATGTTGCATTTGGAGATGACTCATCTACAAAAATACTTGGAAAAGGAACTGTAAAGCTTGGAAGTGAAAATGTAACAACAGGAAAAGTCCTATCGGTTGAAGATTTGAAGCATAATCTCGTCAATGTCATCAAAATATGTGATCAAGGATACACTCTTACGTTTGACTCCCGAAAATGTAAAATCAGAGAAAATACTTCAGGAAGATAGGTTGCAACTACAACAAGAAGACCAAACAACATATACATCCTAGACATGAATAATAGAGAGAAGAAAGAATCCACACAAAAGGATTACAAGGAAGAAAAAGTCCCAAAGACCAAAAATAAGGATGAAGTATTATTGAGTGCCACATGTTCAGGGGGAGCAGCCCCAAATAAGAGAGTTAACTTTTGCCATTAAACTCAGGGGGAGAAGCCCTACCCTTTTCCATTGATGTCAAAGGGGGAGAGAAATTGGGATCATGATGATAAGGGGAGCATGAGTGTTTCCATCAATGACAAAGGGGGAGATTGTTGGAAGATTGGTTGTTTTCATTGATGTCAACCCTAGTCATTGGTTTTGGACCAAAATATTAATGAAGGTATTTGGAAATGAAGGACAGTGCACACGCAGACACAAAACCCATGGATGGATAGTATACATAATGTTGTTTCTGGTGGTAGGTGGCACGTCACGTGGATCCTCATGATTGAGGAGAAATGATTTTTTGAAGATGACAAAGTGAATTGAAGAAGGAGGTACAAGTCGACCCTGAAGATAATTAAAGAAAAGAATTATAGAATAAGAAAGTTGTCAGGTCGGCCCTAATTTTAAAAGTAAGTGACATAAAGGGTATAAATACATATCATTATACATTCATTTTACACACACAATTTGAATTTCAGAGGAAATCTAAAGTAAAGAAGGTTGGATTTCAAGGGAGGATGAAGTCTTTTGGTGATGTGTTCTAAGGTATGTTATTTACAGGTCATCTTACTATTTTTGCTATATTTTTTTTTCTAGAATGATTCAGATAGTGAAATTGATATGGTATTGAGAAGACATATCTAGGTAGCTGTGGTAAAAAAATTAGCTCTTTATTCGATACAATTTTGAAGATACACTCCGTGGAAGATAGGGTTTTTTACTAGTCCTGAAGCTAGTCATAAACAAGTGTTATAGGTACAATAGTCATAACTTCTTCATAGAGAATCCAAATGAAGTAAGACCAATTTCATTGGAAATCATACGAGCTGTAGTTTCTTGTGTGTGAGTTTCAAAATCTGATGTTAAATATTGAGCATGGTTTTGTACAAGTTCGCTCTCCTGAATAAACCATAATTGAATAAGGTCTACCATTCTCTCTATAACTTCTTTTTGGGGAGGATTGAAGGAGTGAAACTTGGAGGAGTTTCCGAGAATACATTGAGTAATATTGTACACAATATCATAGTATTCCAAGAATTGAATAATTGCAGAAGTTGAAGAAGTCTCAGGAAGCATTATCAGGTTCTATGTGATGGTTGGTTGATGATGATGATTTAATGTAAAGTTTTATTATCTCTCATATATTGTTGGGTGGAATGAAGGGGAAAATATGGAGAGCTCAACCCTCTCTTTATATTGGAGGATTGTATCTTCATTTTTTATTTTTATCCATCCCTTTATATTTGGAAGTTGTAGCTACCTTTGGAAGTCATTACTTCCCTTGAACAATAACTATTGATTATTTCTCATATATTGTGCATGGTGTATTGGTGTAACTCTTATACTATTGTTCATTTATAGTTGGATATATTTGAATGGTTCAACTATAAGTTCAATTTTTTTTTTAATTGTACTTGTTACTGATTCACTCCCCTCTCAGTATCAATAATTGGTATCAGAGCAGGTTTCCTTCAGAACAGTTTAACCACTAGAAGGAAAATCATGAGTAGAGATGGATGACCATGAGCACAATTCAAATGGGATTCAAAGATTTGATGGAAGAAATTATGCATACTGGAGTGATAGAGTGAGAACTTACCTAACAACTTTGGGAGTAGATATTTGGTACTCAATTGTAAATGACTATGTAATCCCAAATAATGCTCCAATCGATCTAAATGAGAAGAAGCTTATGAGTTGTAATTCAAAAGTCAGACATGTTATTCTAGGAGCATTAGCACCAACCATTTCTAGCAAAGTGATGGGATACAACACTGCTAAAGAGGTATGGGACAAATTAAAGAGTATCTATGAAGGTGATCCAAAAGTGAAGCAGGTCAAGATTGAACAACAGAGAGTAGAATTTGAAAATTTGAAGATGAATGAAAAGGAAGATATTGCAACCTATTTATTAGAGTTGATGAAGTTGTTAATGCTATCATAGGATTAGGTGAAGAGCTCGATTAATCCTTGGTTGTACAAAAACTGTTGAGATCACTTCTCTTGAAGTATGATTCTAAGGTCTCTGCCATTGAAGAAACTAGGGACTTGACCAAAATGAAAATAGATGAATTACATGGGTCTCTTATAGCATAATAAATAAGAATAGGTATAGAAAGTGACCAGCCAAACAATGAAGAAGCCTTTAATTCCATAAAGAAGACAAAATACAAGGATAACAACCTTGATGAAGAAATAACAAATTTCGTAAGAAGGTTCCGGAAGGGAAGTGGAAGATACAAAGGTAAGTTTCCTCCCAAATAATTTAATTGTGGTAGAATAGGACATATTGTTGAAAAATGTTACTATAAAAAGACAAGTATCAACAATAAAAAGAGCTTCTACTCCAAGGATGATGACATCTCCTTAGATGAGAGTGATGAAGAAGATAATGATGGAGGAGAAGTCATCTTCATAACCCAAGAAACCTAGGATGATGATCAAAAGAATTATAAAGAAGAAGAAATCATTTCTGAAGAAGCTTCAGATGAAGAAACCAACCTTGATTCCTTTTGGGGATACAAAGACAATGCAGAGAGTGAACAAGAAGATGAGAATCTTGAAAAGTTGAAGCATGTTGAAACTGAAAATAGCAAGCTTAGAAACACAAACATAATACTAAAAGGTGAATTGGGTAGTTGTGAAGAAGAGAATTAAAAGCCTAGAAAGACCATTGATAACTTGAAGGAACAATTAGAAGATTATGATAAATTGAAAGTAGAATTGGATCACACAAAAGGGGAGCTACTATTGACAATAGAATAGTTAAATTAGTTGGAAAAAATCACTGAAACATTAGATGAGATCCTTATCAGTCAAAGATCTCCAAACAAAAAGACAAGAGTAGGATACAATGACAGTTTGAAGACAACAAAACAAGAGAAGGAAGATGGAAATGATGAAACCAACACTCCATAACAAGTTGAACAACAAGATAGAAGACTAGAATTCATAAGGAATGAGACATAAAGAAGATCCTCTCCCATTAGGTATGAAATAAATCATTATGTAGGAAACTACAGAAGAATAGATCGTGAACCTAGATGGACCACACCACAAAGAATATCACTTACTCCCAGATATCAAAATTTCATTTTTGGACATTGTTATACTTGTGGAAATTTTGGACACAAGGCAATCAATTGTAGAATCAATGGAAGGAATAAATACACAAGCTACACGAATGGTGAAAATAGTAGATATAGAAATGTTTGTAGACCTGTCAATAGAAATTATAATCCATTTGACCCATTAATGGATCAAAATATTGTATGTTACAAGTGTAATAATATTGGTCCCAAAGCATGAGATTGCGGAGAGATGAAGGAAGATAATCGTATTCCAAATGTATGTATACCAACTACAACATGGAAAAGAAAAGAAATTCCACACAATGAAAATTGTTGAATCGCATTGGTTTCTAAAGAATGAAAATAAGAATATGAATGGTTCATAGATAGTGGGTGCTCATCTCATATGACTGGAGATCAAAGAAAATTTGTCATCTTGAAGAAAAAGGGTGGAAATGTTGCATTTGGAGATGACTCATCTACCAAAATACTTGGAAAAGAAACTGTAAAGCTTGAAAGTGAAAATGTAAAATCAGGAAAAGTCCTATTGGTTGAAGATCTGAAGCATAATCTCCTCAGTGTCATCAAAGTATGTGATCAAGGATACACTTTTACCTTTGACTCCCAAAAATGTAAAATCAGAGAAAATAACTCAGGAAGATAGGTTGCAACTACAACAAGAAGACCGAACAACATATACATCCTAGACATGAAGAAGAGAAAGAAGAAAGAAGCCACACAAAATGATTCCAAGGAAGAAAAAGTCCCAAAGACCAAAAATGAAAATGAAGTATTATTGAGTGCCACATGTTCAGGGGGAGCAACCCCAAAGAAGAGAGTTAACTTTTTCCATTAAATTCAGGGGGAGAAGCCCTACCCTTTGCCATTGATGTCAAAGGGGGAGAGAAATTGGGATCATGATGATAGGGGGAGCATGAGTGTTTCCATCAATGACAAAGGGGGAGATTGTTGGAAGATTGGTTGTTGTCATTGATGTCAACCCTAGTCATTGGTTTTGGACCGCAAGATTGATGAAGGTATTTGGAAATGAAGGAAGGTGCACATGAAGACACAAAATCCATGGATGGATAGTATACATCATGTTGTTTCTAGTGGTAGGTGGCACATCACGTGGATCCTCGTGATTGAGGAGAAATGAATTTTTGAAGATGACAAAGTGAATTGAAGAATAAAGTACAGGTCGACCCCAAAGATAATTAAAGAAAATAATTATAAAATAAGAAAGTGTTAGGTCAGACCTAATTTTAAAAGGAAGTGACATAAGGGGTATAAATACATATAATTATACATTCATTTTACACACACAATTTGAATTTCAAAGGAAATCTGAAGTAAAGAAGGTCGTATTTCAAGGGAGGATGAAGTCTTTTGGTGATGTTTTCTAAGGTATGCTATTTACAGGTCATCTTACTATTTTCGCTATAATGTTTTTTCTAGAATGATTCATATGGTGAAATTGATATGATATTGATAAGACATATCTAGTTACCTATGGTAAACAATTTAGCTCTTTATTTGCTACAATATTGGAGATACACTCCATGGAAGATAGGGTTTTTGACTAGTCATGAAGCTAGTCATAAACAAGTGTTACAGGTAAAACAATCATAACTTCTTCATAGAGAATCCAAATGAAGTGAGACCAAATTCATTAGAAATCGAACGGGTTGTAGTTTCTTGTGTGCGAGTTTCAAAATATGATGTTAAATATTGAGCATGGTTCTGTACAAGTTCTCTCTCATGAATAAACCATAATTGAATAAGGTCTACCATTCTCTCTATAACTTCTTTTTGGGGAGGATTCAAGGAGTGAAACTTGGAGGAGTTTCAGAGAATGCATTGAGTAATATTATATACAAGATCATAGTATTCCAAGAATTGAATAATTGCAGAAGTTGAACAAGCCTCAAGAAGCATTATTAGGTTCTATGTGATGGTTGGTTGATGGTGATGATTTAATGTAAAGTTTTATTAGCTCTCATATATTCTTGGGTGGAAGGAAGGGGAAAATATGGATAGCTCAACCCTCTGTTGATATTGGAGGATTTTATTTTCATTTTGGAGTTTTATCCCTCCCTTTATATTTGGAAGTTGTAGATACCTTTGGAAGTATTTACTTCCCTTGAACAATAACTATTGATTATTTCTCATATATTGTGCATGGTGTATTGGTGTAACTCTTATACTATTGTTCATTTCTCATTGGATATAATTGAATGGTTCAAATATAAGTTGAAAAAGTTTTTAAATTGTACTTGATACTGATTCACCCCCCTCTCAGTATCAATAATTGGTATCAGAGCAGGTTTCCTTCAGGACAGTTTAACCAGCGGAAGGAAAATCAGGAGCAGAGATGGATGACCATGAGCACATTTCAAATGGGATTCAAAGATTTTATGGAAGAAATTATGTATACTGGAGTGATAGAGTGAAAACGTACCTAACAACTTTGGGAGTAGACATTTGGTACTCAGTTGTAAATGGCTATGTAATACCAAATAATGCTCTAATCGATCTAAATGAGAAGAATCTTATGAGTTGTAATTTAAAAGTTAGACATGTTATTCTAGGAGCATTAGCACCAACCATTGCTAGCAAAGTGATGGGATACAACATTGCTAAATATTTATGGGACAAACTCAAGAGTATATATGAAGGTGATCCAAAAGTGAAGCAGGTCAAGCTTGAACGACACAGAGCAGAATTTGAAAATTTGAAGATGAATGAAAAGGAAGATATTGCAGCCTGATTTATTAGATTTGATGAAGTTGTTAATGTTATCAAAGTATAAGGTGAAGATCTCGATGAATCCTTGGTTTTACAAAAAGTGTTGAGATCACTTCTCTTGAAGTATGATGCTAAGGTCTCCACCATTGAAGAAACTAGGGACTTGACCAAAATGACAATGGATGAATTACATGGGTCTCTTATAGCATATGAAATGAGAACAGGTACAGAAAGTGACCAGCCAAACAATGAAGAAGCCTTTAAAGCCATAAAGAAGACAAAAGACAAGGATAACGACCTTGATGAAGAAATAGAAAATTTTGTTAGAAGGTTCTGGAAGGGAAGTGGAAGATACAAAGGTAAGTCTCCTCTTAAATGATTTAACTATGGTAGAATATGACATATTGTTGAAAACTGTTACTATAAAAAGAGAAGTCTCAACAATAAAAAAATATTCTACTCCAAGGATGATGACATCTCCTCATATGAGAGTGATGAAGAAGATAATGATGGAGGAGAAGTCCTCTTCATAACCCAAGAAACCTAGGATGATGATGAAAATAATTATAAAGAAGAAGAAATCATTTCTGAAGAAGATTCAGATGAATAAACCAACCTTGATTCCTTTTGGGGATACAAAGACAATACAAAGAGTGAACAAGAAGATGAGAATCTTGAAAAGTTGAAGCATGTTGAAACTGAAAATAACAAGCTTAGAAACACAAACGTAATACTAAAAGGTGAATTGAGTAGTTGTGAAAAAGAGAATTACAAGCTTGAAAAGACCATTGATAACTTGAAGGAACAGTTAGAATATTATGAGAAATTGAAATAAGAATTGGATCACACAAAAGGGGAGCTACTATTGACAATAGAAAAGTTGAATAAGTTCAAAAAAATCACTGAAAAATTAGATGAGATCCTTACCAGTCAAAGATATCCAAGTGAAAAGACAAGAGTAGGATACAATGACAGTTTGAAGACAGCAAAACAAGAGAAGGAAGATGAAAATGATGAAACCAACACTCCATAACAAGTTGAAAAATGAGATATAAGACTAGAATTAAGAAGGAATGAGACATCAAGAAGATCCTCTCCCATCGGGTATGAAAGAAATCATTATGAAGGAAACTACAAAAGAATAGATCGTGAACCCAGATGGAACACACCAAAAGAAGATCACTTACTCCCAGGTATCAAAATTTCTTTCTTGGACATTGTTATACTTGTAGAAATTTTGGACACAAGGCAATATTGTAGAATCAATGAAAGGAATAAATACGCAAGCTACCTGAATGGTGAAAATAGTAGATGCAGAAATGTTCATAGACCTGTCAACATAAATTATAATCCATTTAACCCATTAATGGATCAAAATATTGTATGTTACAAGTGTAATAATATTGGTCACAAAGCATGAGATTGCAGAGAGATGAAGGAAGATAATCGTATTCCAAATGTATGTATACTAGCTACAACATGGAAAAGAAAAGAAATTCCACACAATGAAAACTGTCGAATAACATTGGTTGCTAAAGAATGCAAATAAGAATATGAATGGTTCATAGACAGTGTGTGCTCATCTCATATGACTAGAGATCAAAGCAAATTTGTCAGCTTGAAGAAAAAGGGTGGAAATGTTACATTTGGAGATGACTCATCTACCAAAATACTTGGAAAAGGAACTATAAATCTTGGAAGTGAAAATGTAAAATTAGGAAAAGTCATATTGGTTGAATATTTAAAGCATAATCTCCCCAGTGTCATCAAAAGATGTGATCAAGGATACACTCTTACGTTTGACTCCCGAAAATGTAAAATCAGAGAAAATAACTCAGGAAGATATGTTGAAACTACAACATGAAGACCGAACATCATATACATCCTAGACATGAATAAGAGAGAGAAGAAATAATCCACACAAAAGGATTCCAAGGAAGAAAAAGTCCCAAAGACCAAAAATAAGGATGAAGTATTATTGAGTGCCACATGTTCAGGGGGAGCAGCCCCAAAGAAGAGAGTTAACTTTTTCCATTAAACTCAGGAGGAGCAACCCTACCCTTTGCCATTGATGTCAAAGTGGGGGATAAATTGGGATCATGATGATAGGGGGAGCATGAGTGTTTCCATCAATGAAAAAGGGGGAGATTGTTGGAAGATTGGTTGTTGTCATTGATGTCAACCCTAGTCATTGGTTTTGGACCGCAAGATTGATGAAGGTATTTGGAAATGAAGGACAGTGCACATGTAGAAACAAAACCCATGGATGGATAGTATACACCATGTCATTTCCAGTGGTAAGTGGAACGTCACATGGATCCTCATGATTGAGGAGAAATGAATTTTTGAAGATGACAATGTGAATTGAAGAAGGAAGTACAGGTCGACCCTAAAGATAAGTAAAGAAAATAATTACAAAATAAGAAAGTGTCAGGCCAGCCCTAATTTGAAAAGGAAGTGACATAAAGTGTATAAATACATATCATTATACATTCATTTTACACACACAATTTGAATTTCAGAGGAAATCTGAAGTAAAGAAGGTCGGATTTCAAGTGAGGATGAAGTCTTTTGGTGATGTGTTCTAAGGTATGTTATTTACAGGTCATCTTACTATTTTCGCTATAATGTTTTTTCTAGAATGATTCAGATGGTGAAATTGATATGGTATTGAGAATACATATCTAGGTACCTGTGGTAAAACATTTAGCTCTTTATTCGCTACAATTTTGGAGATACAATCCATGGAAGATAGGGTTTTTGACTAGTCCTGAAGCTAGTCATAAACAGGTCTTACAGGTAAAATAGTCATAACTTCTTCATAGAGAATCCAAATGAAGTGAGACCAATTTCATTGGAAGTTGTATGGGATGTAGTTTCTTGTGTGCGAGTTTCAAAATCTGATGTTAAATATTGAGCATGGTTTTGTACAAGTTCGCTCTCCTGAATAAACCATAATTGAATAAGGTCTACCATTCTCTCTATAACTTATTTTTGGGGAGGATTCAAGGAGTGAAACTTGGAGAAGTTTCAGAGAATACATTGAGTAATATTATATACAATATCATGGTATTCCAAGAATTGAATAATTGCAGAAGTTGAATAAGTCTCAGGAAGCATTATTAGGTTCTATGTGATGGTTGGTTGATGGTGATGATTTAATGTAAATTTTTATTATCTCTCATATGATCTTGGGTGGAAGGAAGGGGAAAATATGGAGAGATCAACCCTCTCTTGATATTGGAGGATTGTATCTTCATTTTGGAGTTTTATCCCTCCCTTTATATTTGGAAGTTGTAGCTACTTTTGGAAGTCATTACTTCCCTTGAACAATAACTATTGATTATTTCGCATATATTGTGCATGGTGTATTGGTGTAACTCTTATACTATTGTTCATTTCTCATTGGATATAATTGAATGGTTCAAGTATAAGTTGACAAAGGTTTTAAATTTTACCTGATACTGATTCACCCCCCTCTCAGTATCAATAATTGGTATCAGAGTAGGTTTCCTTCATAACATTTGAACCACTGGAAGGAAAATCATGAGCAGAGATGGATGACCGTGAGCACATTTCAAATGGGATTCAAAGATTTGATGGAAGAAATTATGCATACTGGAGTGATAGAGTAAAAACTTACCTAACAACTTTGGGAGTAGACATTTGGTACTCAGTTGTAAATGGCGATGTAATCCCAAATAATGCTCCAATCCTTCAAAATGAGAAGAAGCTTATGAGTTGTAATTCAAAAGTCAGACATGTTATTCTAGGAGCATTATCACCAACCATTTCTAGCAAAGTGATGGGATACAAAACTGCTAAAGAGTTATGGGACAAACTCAAGAGTATCTACGAAGGTGATCCAAAAGTGAAGAAGTTCAAGCTTCAACGACAGAAAGAAAAATTTGAAAATTTGAAGACGACTGAAAAGGAATATATTGCAACCTATTTTATTAGAGTTGATGAAGTTGTTAATTCTATCAGAGGATTAGGTGAAGAGCTCCATGAATCCTTGGTTGTACAAAAAGTGTTGAGATCACTTCTCTTGAAGTATGATGCTAAGGTCTCTGCCATTGAAGACACTAGGGACTTGACCAAAATGACAATGGATGAATTACATGGGTCTCTTATAGCATATGAAATGGGAACAGGTATAGAAAGTGACCAGCCAAACAATGAAGCAACCTTTAAAGCCATAAAGAAGACAAAAGACAAGAATAACAAACTTGATGAAGAAATAGCAAATTTCGTAAGAAGGTTTCGGAAGGGAAGTGGAAGATACAAAGGTAAGTCTCCTCTCAAATGATTTAATTGTGGTAGAATAGGACATATTGTTGAAAACTGTTACTATAAAAAGATAAGTCTCAACAATAAAAAGAGATTCTACTCCAAGGATGATGACATCTCCTCAGATGAGAGTGATGAAGAAGATAATGATGGAGGAGAAGTCCTCTTCATAACCCAAGAAACCTAGGATGATGATCAAAAGAATTATAAAGAAGAAGAAATCATTTATGAAGAAGATTCAGATGAAGAAACCAACCTTGATTCCTTTTGGAGATACAAAGACAATGCAGAGAGTGAACAAGAAGATGAGAATATTGAAAAGTTGAAGTATGTTGAAACTGAAAATAACAAGCTTAGAAACACAAACATAATACTAAAAGGTGAATTGAGTAGTTGTGAAGAAGAGAATTACAAGCTTGAAAAGACCATTGATAACTTGAAGGAACAATTAGAAGATTATGAGAAACTGAAAGCATAATTGGATCACACAAAAGGGGAGCTACTATTGACAATAGAAAAGTTGAATAAGTTCGAAAAAATCACTGAAATATTAGATGAGATCCTTATCAGTCAAACATCTCCAAACGACAAGACAAGACTAGGATACAATGACAGTTGGAAGACAACAAAACAAGAGAAGGAAGATGAAAATGATGAAACTAACACTCCATAACAAGTTGAACAACAAGATAGAAGACTAGAATTAAGAAGGAATGAGACATCAATAAGATCCTCTCTCATCAGGTATGAAATAAATCATTATGAAGGAAACTACAGAAGAATAGATCGTGAACCCATATGGAGAAAACCACAAGGAAGATCACTTACTCCCAGGTATCAAAATTTCTTTCTTGGACATTGTTATACTTGTGGAAATTTTGGACACAAGGCAATCAATTGTAGAATCAATGAAAGGAATAAATACACAAGCTACATGAATGGTGAAAATAGTAGATACAAAAATATTCATAGACCTGTCAACAGAAATTATAATCCATTTGACCCATTAATGGATCAAAATATTGTATGTTACAAGTGTAATAATCTTGGTCACAAAGCATGAGATTGCGGAGAGATGAAGGAAGATAATCATATTCCAAATGTATGTATACCAACTACAACATGGAAACGGAAAGAAATTCCACACAATGAAAATTGTCGAATAACATTGGTCGCTAAAGAATGCAAATAAGAATATGAATGGTTCATAGACAGTGGGTTCTCATCTCATATGACTGGAGATCAAAGAAAATTTGTCAGCTTGAAGAAAAAGGGTGGAAATGTTGCATTTGGAGATGACTCATCTACCAACATACTTGGAAAAGGAATTGTAAAGCTTGGAAGTGAAAATGTAAAATCAGGAAAAGTCCTATTGGTTGAAGATCTGAAGCATAATCTCCTCAGTGTCATCAAAATATGTGATCAAGGATACACTCTTACATTTGACTCCCGAAAATGTAAAATCAGAGAAAATAACTCAGGAAGACAGGTTGCAACTACAACAAGAAGATCGAACAACATTTACATCCTAGACATGAAGAAGAGAGAAAAGAAAGAAGCCACACAAAAGGATTCCAAGGAAGAAAAAGTCCCAAAGACCAAAAATAAGGATGAAGTATTATTGAGTGCCACGTGTTCAGGGGGAGCAACCCCAAAGAAGAGAGTTAACTTTTTCCATTAAACTCAGGGGGGGCAGCCTTACCCTTTGCCATTGATGTCAAAGGGGGAGATAAATTGGGATCATGATGATAGGGGGAGCATGAGTGTTTCCATCAATGAAAAAGGGGGATAGTGTTGGAAGATTGGTTGTTTTCATTGATGTCAACCCTAGTCATTGATTTTGGACCACAAGATTGATGAAGGTATTTGGAAATGAAGGACAATGCACATGCAAACAAAAAACCCATGGATGGATAGTATACATCCTGTTGTTTCTGGTGATAGGTGGCACATCACGTGCATCCTCATGATTGAGGAGAAATGATTTTTTTAATATGACAAAGTGAATTGAAGAAGGAAGTACAGGTCAACCCTGAAGATAATTAAAGAAAAGAATTACAAAATAAGAAACTGTCAGGTCGGCCCTAATTTTAAAAGGAAGTGACATAAAGGGTTTAAATAAATATCATTATACATTCATTTTACACACACAATTTGAATTTCATAGGAAATCTGAAGTAAAGAATGTCAGATTTCAAGGGAGGATGAAGTCTTTTGGTGATGTGTTCTAAGGTATGTTATTTACAGGTCATCTTACTATTTTCCCTATAAATTGTTTTCTATAATGATTCAGATGGTGAAATTGATATCGTGTTGAGAATACATATCTGGGTACCTGTGGTAAAAAAAATAGCTCTTTATTTGCTACAATTTTGGATATACACTCTGTGGAAGATAGGGTTTTTGACTAGTCCTGAAGCTAGTCATAAACAGGTTTTACAGGTAAAAGAGTCATAACTTATTCATAGAGAATCCAAATGAAGTGAGACCAATTTCATTGGAAATCATATGGGTTGTAGTTTCTTGTGTGAAAGTTTCAAAATGTGATGTTAAATATTGAGCATCGTTCTGTACAAGTTCGCTCTCTTGAATAAACCATAATTGAATAAGGTATACCATTCTCTCTATAACTTCTTTTTGGGGAGGATTCAAGGAGTGAAACTTGGAGGAGTCTCAGAGAATACATTGAGTAATATTATATACAAGATTAGAGTCTTCCAAGAATTAAATAATTGCAGAAGTTGAAGAAGTCTCAGGAAGCATTATAAGGTTATATGTGATGGTTGGTTGATGGTGATGATTTAATGTAAAGTTTTATTATCTCTCATATATTCTTGGGTGGAAGGAAGGGGAAAATATGGAGAGCTAAAATCTCTCTTGATATTGGAGGATTGTATCTTCATTTTGTATTTTTATCCCTCCCTTTATATTTGGAAGTTGTAGCTACCTTTGGAAGTCATTACTTCCCTTGAACAATAACTATTGATTATTTCTCATATATTGTGCATGGTGTATTGGCGTAACTCTTATACTATTGTTCATTTCTCATTGGACATAACTGAATGGTTCAAGTATAAGTTGATTTTTTTTTTAAATTGTACTTGATACTGATTCACCCCCCTCTTAGTATCAATAATTGGTATCAGAGTAGGTTTCCTTCAGAATAGTTTAACCACTGGAAGGAAAATCACGAGCAAAGATGGATGACCATGAGCACATTTCAAATGGGATTCAAAGATTTGATGGAAGAAATTATGCATACTGGAGTGATAGAGTGAAAACTTACCTAACAAATTTCGGAGTAGACATTTGGTACTTAGTTGTAAATGGCTATGTAATCCCAAATAATGCTCCAATCGATCTAAATGAGAAAAATCTTATGAGTTGTAATTCAAAAGTCAGACATGTTATTCTAGGAGCATTAGCACCAACCATTGCTAGAAAAGTGATGGGATACAACACTGTTAAAGGGGTATGGGACAAACTCAAGAGTATCTACGAAGGTGATCCAAAAGTGAATAAGGTAATCCTTCAACGATAGAGAGGATAATTTGAAAATTTGAAGATGAATGAAAAGGAAGATATTGCAACCTATTTTATTAGAGTTGACAAAGATGTTAATTCTTTCAAAGGATTAGGTGAAGTGCTCGATGAATCCTTGGTTGTACAAAAAGTGTTGAGATCACTTCTCTTGAAGTATGATGCTAAGGTCTCCGCCATTGAAGAAACTAGAGACTTGACCAAAATGACAATGGATGAATTACATGGGTCTCTTATAGCATATAAAATGAGAACAGGTACAGAAAGTGACCAGCCAAACAATGAAGCAGCCTTTAAATCCATAAAGAAGACAAAAGACAAGGATAACGACCTTGATGAAGAAATAGCAAATTTCATAAGAAGGTTATGGAAGGGAAGTGGAAGATACAAAGGTAATTCTCCTCTCAAATGATTTAACTGTGGTAGAATAGGACATATTGCTGAAAACTGTTACTATAAAAAGAGAAGTATCAACAATAAAAGGAGCTTCTACTCCAAGGATGATGACATCTCCTCAAATGAGACTGATGAATAAGATAATGATGCAGGAGAAGTCCTCTTCATAACCCAAGAAACCTAGGATGATGATCAAAAGAATTATAAAGAAAAAGAAATCATTTCTGAAGAAGATTCAAATGAAGAAACCAGCCTTGATTCCTTTTGGGGATACAAAGACAATGCAGAGAGTGAACAAGAAGACGAGAATCTTGAAAAGTTGAAGCATGTTGAAACTGAAAATAACAAGCTTAGAAACACAAACATAATACTAAAAGGTGAATTGAGTAGTTTTGAAGAAGAGAATTACAAGCTTGAAAATACCATTGATAACTTGAAGGAAGAATTAGAAGATTATGAGAAATTGAAAGAAGAATTGGATCACACAAAAGGGGAGCTACTATTGACAATAGAAAAGTTGAATAAGTTCCAAAAAAACACTGAAAAATTAGATGAGATCCTTATCACTAAAAGATCTCCAAACAAAAAGACAAGACTAGGATATAATGACAGTTTCAAGACAACAAAACAAGAGAAGGAAGATGAAAATGATGAAACCAACACTCCATAACAAGTTGAACAAAAGGATATAAGACTAGAATTCATAAGGAATGAGACATCAAGAAGATCCTCTCCCATCAGGTATGAAAGAAATCATTATGAAGGAAACTATAGAAGAATATATAGTGAGCTCAAATGGACTACACCACAAAGAAGATCGCTTACTCCCAGGTATCAAAATTTCTTTCCTGGACACTGTTATACTTGTGTAAATTTTGGACACAAGGCAATCAATTGTACAATCAATGAAAGGAATAAATACGCAAGCTACATGAATGGTGAAAATAGTAGATACGGAAATGTTCGTAGACATGTCAACAGAAATTATAATCCATTTGACCCATTAATGGATCAAAATATTGTATGTTACAAGTGTAATAATATTGGTCACAAAGCATGAGATTGCAGAGAGATGAAGGAATATAATTGTATTCCAAATGTAAGTATACCAACTACAACATGGAAAAGGAAAGAAATTCCACACAATGAAAACTGTTGAATAGCATTGGTCGCTAAAGAATGCAAATAAGAATATAAATGGTTCATAGACAGTGGGTGCTCATCTCATATGACTGGAGATCAAAGCCAATTTGTCAGCTTGAAGAAAAAGGGTGGAAATGTTTCATTTGGAGATGACTCATCTACCAAAATACTTGGAAAAGGAACTGTAAATCTTGGAAGTGAAAATGTAAAATCAGGAAAAGTCCTATTGGTTGAAGATCTGAAGCATAATCTCCTCAGTTTCATCAAAATATGTGATCAAGGATACACTCTTACGTTGACTCCCAAAAGTGTAAAATCAGAGAAAATAACTCAGGAAGATAGGTTGCAACTACAACAAGAAGACTGAATAACATATACATCCTAAACATGAAGAACAGAGAGAAGAAAGAAGCGATACAAAATGATTCCAAGGAAGAAAAAGTCCCAAAGACCAAAAATAAGGATGAAGTATTATTGAGTTCCACATGTTCAGGGGGAGCAGCCCTAAAGAAGAGAGTTAATTTTTTCCATTAAACTCAGGGGGAGCATCCCTACCCTTTTCCATTGATGTCAAAGGGGGAGAGAAATTGGGATCATGAATATAGGTGGAGCATGAGTGTTTCCATCAATGACAAAAGGGTATATTGTTGGAAGATTGGTTGTTGTCATTGATGTCAACCCTAGTCATTGGTTTTGGACTGCAAGATTGATGAAGGTATTTGGAAATAAAGGACAATGTACATGCAGACACAAAACCCATGGATGGATAGTATACATTATGTTGTTTCCGATGGTAGGTGGTATGTCACGTGGATCCTCATGATTGAGGAGAAATGAATTTTTGAAGATGACAAAGTGAATTGAAGAAGGAAGTACAGGTCAACCCTGAAGATAATTAAAGAAAAGAATTACAAAATAAGAAAGTGTCAGGTCGGCCCTAATTTTAAAAGGAAGTGACATAAAGGGTATAAATACATATCATTATACATTCATTTTACACACACAATTTGAATTTCAGAGGAAATCTGAAGTAAAGAAGGTCGGATTTCAAGTGAGGATGAAGTCTTTTGGTGATGTGTTCTAAGGTATGTTATTTACAGGTCATCTTACTATTTTCGTTATAATGTTTTTTCTAGAATGATTCAGATGGTTAAATTGATAAGGTATTGAGAAGACATATCCAGCTACCTGTGGTAAAAAAAATAGCTCTTTATTCACTATAATTTTGGAGATACACTCTGTGGAAGATAGGGTTTTTCACTAGTCCTGAAGCTAGTCATAAACATGTGTTCCAGGTAAAACAATCATAACTTCTTCATAGAGAATCCAAATGAAGTGAGACCAATTTCATTGGAAATCATATGGGCTTTAGTTTCTTGTGTGCGATTTTCAAAATCTGATGTTAAATATTGAGCATGGTTCTATACAAGTTTGCTCTCCTGAATAAACCATAATTGAATAAGGTCTACCATTCTCTCTATAACTTCTTTTTGGGGAGGATTCAAGGAGTGAAACTTGGAGGATTTTCAGAGAGTACATTGAGTAATATTATCTACAGGATCAAAGTATTCCAAGAATTGAATAATTTCATAAGTTGAAGAAGTCTTAGGAGGCATTATGAGGTTCTATGTGATGGTTGGTTGATGGTGATGATTTAATGTAAAGTTTTATTATCTCTCATATATTCTTGGGTGGAAGGAAGGGGAAAGGATGGAGAGTTCAACCCTCTCTTGATATTGGAGGATTGTGTCTTCCTTTGGGAGGTTTATTCCTCTCTTTATATTTGGAAGTTGTAGCTACCTTTGGAATTCATTACTTCCCTTGAACAATAACTATTGATTATTTCTCATATATTGTGCATGGTGTATTGTGGTGTATTGGTGTAACTCTTATACTATTGTTCATTTCTCATTGGATATAATTGAATGGTTCAAGTATAAGTTGAAAAAGTTTTTAAATTGTACTTGATATTGATTCACCCCCCTCTCAGTATCAACATATAGATCTCATCTTTTTTCATAACGTTACGTTGCTGAATTTTTACCTTGACTGAACTTTCTCTTGTGGGAGTTGGGATACCCAGCTCGGGTAACGAGTGGTAGCTCGACCTTGCAAGATGAGTTGGGTTCTAGCAGTTCTCTAGTATTCTATGCATGGCCCCTTTGTGGCTCATGGGGCTCAGGGTGAAGAAGAGTACCCCTAGCATTGGTTGGGAGGTACCGGTGAGGTCACATCCATTGGAAAGCGGGAGCTGGATGGAGCGCGTGTGGGACAATGACTCGGAGTTTTTGCGTTTGGCTAAGGTACCCCTGTTAAAGTTGTTACTTGCAATGAAATGTAGTTTACACATGTTATTTTTCTTCTCTTGGTTGAATATTTCATTGCCATGAGCCTTCTTGCTCCTGACTTCCTTTGGTATTTGTAATCCCCTTTGCTCATTGTATTCTACATTGGTTTCCTATGAAAAACCCAACCTCTGATTGCATTGACTTCTCTGCGTTTTTTTTTATTGATTAATATGAAGAATTTTATTTTTTTTTTCTTCTATCCCTATTTCTTAAGTTATTAGTCCGTGCCTGAGCAGTTGGATAGGAGCTGAATTGACAGTCATCACTCCAGTGTTTAAAGACCTGTAGATTCAAATGCCCTTCTTTCTTGTGCATGGATAATAAGTGAAGGATAACTTTTCCCAATCATCTATCCCTTACTTATATTTGTGTTTTCTCTTATGATTAATCTTTAATCCTTGCGCCTTCTTGTGAATGAGTATCTTTGCATTTTGATTGATTCATTGTCAAATGATTGGTCTTTGTGCCTTCTTGTGATTGATTACTTCTACGCTTTTCTTGTGAATGATTATCTCTTCACTTTCCTTGTGAGTGATTAGCACTGCGATTTACCACTGTGATTTTAGACAACGATTCCTTTTTAATTGTTAAACATTGGATTTTAATTGTTAATTTGTATTTTCACATCAATTTAAAAGGTTCTTAAGAATCTTACTTGTTGATATCTTTAGTCTTTCTGCAATGACAATTCGTGGTTGCATTCCTTCTCTATTTATATTTGCATTATTCCCTTTATATTTGCATTATGACCTTTCGTGGTTGAATTATTCCTTTTATATTTGTGAATCCTTTTTAATAGACATCAAAATGGTTGCTAGAAGGCAATAACATTAGTTCAGTCAAGAGATTTATCCATAGTTTTATCTATAGAACTTATCTTTGCGATTTTGCTACACAGAGATCCATTTTTTTTGTCTTAGAGTTTTAATTTTGCCTTGAAACATTTTTACACAACGACTTGCAGGGTAGAGATTTAGTTGTGTAAGGTTTCGTTTTCCCTTTTAAATGTAATTACCAGTGAGTTTGTTGGACAACCTTTTATATTTAGACAACAAATTTTATTTAACCATTCCACACAGCGAATTTGCACAGCTTTTACCCACTTCTTAGACTGTGATTTCGCCTTGGTTTACACAGCTAGTTACCCATTTATTAAATAACAATTGGCATGGCTCGGAAACTATTTGCAATAAATACAATATCTATTACTAATAAGCAACAAATTTTGATGTTGACAACGATTTAATTCTGGACGATTTTCTTGGCATTGGACAACGACATCATAGTCTGTGTTTCCTTTTATCACAGCGATATTATTTATGATATCACATTGATTTTATTGATGACATCACAGTGATTGTATTTATGATATCACAACGATATAATTTATGATTATCACAACGATATTATTATGATAACACAGTAATTATATTTAATATTATGATAGCAATATTATTATGATATCATGGTAAATATATTTGATAGACATCATATTATATAGATGGCAGCGATCTTATACATAGACAACAATTATTTTATTGATAGACATCATTTATATAGATGGCAACGATTTTATATAATAGACTGGTTAAGGTACAACGAATTTATACAATGGAATGACAGTGAATTTATAGTTGCATTTGTGACTGTGAAATGTTGCATTTTTGTGACTGTGTATGTGTCTGGTTGTAATTGTTGCATTGTATGTTGTGAATGACAGTGATTTCCTTTTTGGTAATAATGATTGACAGCGTGTATGACATTGATTTCCTTTATGGTAAATAGTTTGAAATAAAGTGCAGTAAAATGTTATTACAAAGACTTTTTCTTTTTATTAAAATGATTAATTTTATATTAAAAAAATGTTCCTATTTTATCATACAATATAATAATACAAAATGTGTGGTTGAAGTGATGTCATAGTAGTAGAATTATTATTAAATTTCAAAATTATCATAAAATTTCAAGATAATCAAAATTGATATCAATTTTCTATTTGTCTTTAAGAAAAAACTATTAGTTATATTAGTATAATCCCTAATTTCCCTAAAATCAATATTATTTTCCTAATAAAGTCGAGATTGGGGAAAATTTTCCTAATAAATTGATTTGTGTATACCTCTTCAAATTTATCGTCATTCAAGATCTTTAATAATAATTTAATTGAATGTAGGACATATCATTTTAAAAAGAGATATGGTTTCAATGATGGTCGTGATCCTTACTACAATTAGATTAATTGCTTTTATATGTTTATGGTTTTATTATATGACTTACTACTTATGCAACATTAGATTAAATTGTCTTCTTTATAGCAATTGTTCATTTATCCATCTTACATTTTAGTCTTTTTAACTTCCACCATAATAGATTAATAGATGATGTGATGGTAATAGATTAATGGATTAATTGCTTGGGTATAGTCTTTGTGTGTTTTTGATAGTTAATTTGGTCTCCTAACGCGAGGGATTTAGCTTGGGATAAAGGTCTATATATGTTATGTTGCACCATGGTTATTGTCACGCCTATTGCCTTGTGATGACAAGATTCCTAACGAGGGGATCATTGCACACCCTGATGGATAGATGTGAATGATAACCTAGCCAAAGTCTTGTGCTTCTCAATGTAGGCATTTGTTTGTTGTAATTGATGTTGGAACTTGGTTCTGTAATGCCTCAATGTGTTTGGTTTTGCGTTTCGTAGGGGTTTTCTAGTTACTGGTCATCAAGTCATTATGTCGGGTTGTTGATGTTTTCCTTTATCATGTAGGTGTTTTATTGCTTGTGTCGGGTTGGTAGTCATTGTTATATGTCTATTGATTATCGCATGCTTTGTCCAGTTGCCTGATGTGCTAGTGTCTGAGTCGTTGTTTTCTATTTCATGATCTGTGTGCATTGTTTTTGTCATCAAGTTGTGTTGTTTAATTGTTGTCGTTGTTTCCGTCCTTCTTTAAAAAAAAAAAAAAAAATTTGCATTGCGTCGCATGTAGTCGTAACGATGGGGTCATTACATATGGTACCAGAGCGGGTTCAACCCTGCAACTATGGATCGCCATTCTTTCCATTGCAGTAAACCCTTGAGTATTAACCTAGCGCTAACTAAAAACTTTAACGTGTCCATGTGGTGATATCGATTAGAGGATTCCACAGAGGTTCGCAGCATGGTGTCCTGGAAAGAGGTGTGACACCTACAGAAGTACCCACGCCCTCGGAGTCTAACCCCTAAGGGGAGGAACAAGTCCTTGGGATAGATATGATTGTTGTAATGGATGATGATGGTCTGACAAGGTCCTTTCAGGGAATGTTAGAGGCCTTGATCCACTATCTATGGTGGAATATGCTCCTACCAAATTTGAACATGACAGTCGAAGAAATGTCATGGGAACTATTCGAGCAACAACTCTGGGAGAGGACTAGAGCATCTGGACTAGCCAGACCCACTACCATGGGAGATTTGGGCAAGGCCCATCGAATTCATGCAGTATTGAATAACTGCCAGGAAGAGCACCAGTTGACTATGTTCGAGACGTCAGGTACCGTCGCTGACTAGACCCTTAGTATTTTGATAGATCTTGGGGCTACCGAGAGTTTCATTTTTGGTGCAACAAAAAAAAGAATTAAGGTAAAGGAAATCGAACAGGATGAGTGTATCTTTGTAGAAATGGATTTGGGAGCCAAACAAAAGGTTGGAGAGAAGGTTATGGGTTGTAGCCTTAACCTAGGAGAGTTTGTCACTTGGGCCAACCTGTACATCACAATCTTAGGATATTATGACGCCGTGATCAGTATGGATTGGTTGGAATCGCATGAGGCGATACTCAACTGTAAGACAAAACGATTGATCTTGGTCGATGACGAAGGACAAAGATGCGTGATTGTAGGTCAGAACTAGGGAGTTTCCATGAGGTTCATCTCTTCCTTACATCTACGGAAGAGCTTGCACAAGGGATGTAAGCTTTATGCGATCCTTGCGTTAAACATGAAGGGAGTAGCGGAAGGTCTAGAACACCTTCCGGTGGTGAGAGAGAGTTTGCGGATGTCTTCCCTGAGGAGTTACCTAGGATGCCACCAAAGAGGGAGTTGGAATTTACCATCGACCTATAATCGATGACTAAACTGATAGCAAGAACTCCTTATCGGATGTCGACCCCGGAGTTACATGAGTTGAGAATGCAACTGAAGGAGTTGTTGGACCTAGGACTTATATGTCCAAGTGTGTCACCATGGGGTGTTCCTGTTATTTTCATACAGAAGAAGGATGGGTCATGGAGACTTTGCATTGACTACTATTAATTGAACAAGGCAATGATCAAGAATCAATATTTGTTGCCAAGGATTGATGATCTTTTTGATTAGATGAAAGGCAGGACAATTTTTTCAAGGATCGACTTGCGATTAGGGTATCACCAGTTACATATCAAGGAGGACGACATCCATAAGACCTCCTTTAAGATGAGGTTTGGACATTACGAGTTTATTGTTTTACCTTTTGGACTGACGAACGCCCCTGGGGTATTTATGATTTTGATGAATGGGGTGTTCCGCAAATACTTGGACAAGTTTGTCCAAGTATTCATTGACGATATTTTGATTTAATCTCAGAAGTTGGGAGAGAATTATGAGCACTTGTGCTTGGTACTACAGTGTCTACGAGAGAACAAATTGTATGGGAAATTGTCTAAATGCTCATTCTATCAATCAAATATTCACTACTTAGGGACTGTCATCTATGAGGAAGGTATCGCCATGGATCCAACAAAGGTCAAGGTTATTATGGAATGGCTTGCGCTGACGAATGTCCCCGAAGTGCGCAAATTCATGGGTTTACTAAAATACTATCTATGGTTTGTCGAGGTTTTTACAAAGATAGCAAATCCGATTACGAAATTGTAGAAGAAGAACAAGAAGTTTGTTTGGACCGAGAAAAGTACGGAGGAATTTTGGAGGTTCAAGGAGATGTTGATGAAAACACCGATACTAAAGGTCCCTGACATGGATGTAGACTTCTTGTTATGCACTAGCGCATCCAAGGAAGTCTTAAGCATAGTCTTGATGCAAGATGGTCGAGTGATCACTTACATCTCGAGAAAGTCGAGAAGGCATGAGGAGAACTATGCGACACATGATTTGGAGTTGTTAGCCATTGTTTATTCCTTGAGAGTTTGGAGACACTACCTTATTGGATAGAAATTTGAACTAAAAACGGACCACTGTGGACTACAACACATCTTTACGAAAAGTGACTTGAACGCGTGACGATGATGTTGGTCGGAATTTCTTAGCGAGTACAATTTCGAGATTACTTACATAAAAGGAACAGTGAACAAAGTGCTAGATGCGTTGAGTCAGAGACCACACATATTTTTAGTGATGCCTCTTCATAAAAATCTACATGAAAAGATTCTAACTTTACAGCGCGATGATGATTGGTACAAAGAGTTCAAGGATTTTATCAGACAAAACACAATGATGGCACCAAAATTTGAAGGATTTACTATAGACAACGATGGATTATTGAGATTTAAAAGTCGAATTTACATACTTCCCAACAACGATTTGAGGAGTTGATCCTAAATGAGGCTCATAGAGCAGTGTACATTACTCACCCAGGAGTCACAAAGATGAGGGACAACCTTAAACCCTTATTCTTCTGGAAATGAATGAAAGTAGACATAGTCAACTACATGGCAAGATGTCTAGAATGTCAGCAATTGAAGGCTAAACATAGACATCTGGCAGGATTACTACAACCACTCGTTGTTCCGGAATTGAAATGGGAGGTCATTTCGATGGATTTCATTGTTGAATTTCCACTGACGGAAAGGGGACATGACTCGATTTTTGTGGTAGTTGACACTCTGAAGAAGAGTGCTCATTTTATTCATGTGCATACGACGTAGAAGGAACCTGACATAGCTAGCATTTTCATTAGTGAGATTGTAAGGATGCATGGCGTGTCTAAGAGGATTATATCCGATAGAGGATCAATGTTTACTGGATGATTTTGGACTAGATTCCAAGAGGCCTTGGGAACCCAACATAGATTTATCACCGCGTATCACCCGGATATAGACAAGAAGACCAAGCTAACAAATAAAATCTTGGAGGATATGTTGCGTATGTACATGATGGACCAACATAAGCATTGGGAGGAATTCTTTCCACTGGTATAATTCACATATAACAACATTTATCAAGGCACCATTAAGATGGCACCTTTCAAGTTTCTTTACGGGCGACCTTGTCGGATGCCTTTGAGTTGGGAGTGACTTGAGGATAGGGTCCTGGTGGGATGGGAAGCGATCCAAGAAATGGAATATCAATGCAAACTATAAGACAAAAGATCAAGGAAGCGCAGGATCGGTAGTAGATTTATGTCAATGTGCATCATGTCGATCGCAGTTATGAAATTGGAAATCAAGTCTTTTTGTGGGTGAAACCGCATAAGAGTTCGATGAAGTTTGGAAAGGTATTAAACTCTCTTCTAGGTTCAAGGGATACTGAGAGATTGTGTAAAAGAGAGGGCCCACGACCTATTTGATTAGCCTTGCCTGATTCTTCGAGGCTACACACGATGTATTTCATGTCTCTGTTTTGAGACATTATGTTAGTGATCCTACTCATGTTGTTGACATGAGTTCCTTGTAGGATCGGATGAGGGTATGCTCACGGCAGAGCCGATCCATATCTTGGACCATCACATTCAACATATACGATGTTGAACAGTAGATCAGGTTAAGGTCCATTGGAACAACTATAGTCTTCACTCAGCGACCTGGGAGGACGTGTATGATATGCGTCAGTAGTTTCCATTTTTGTTTGATAGATAGACTTATGATACTGTGATACACTTTATTTGGGAACTTATACTATGAAACTTTGGGATGAAGTTTAGACCAAGAGGGGGTGTATGTAACATCCATCTCTTGTGCACACTAAGTGAACTTATTCTTGAGGACACTTGCTTGCAAGTGATCCAGGTTATTATACTATTGGTTGTTTTGATTATGATTATGATTATGAGATATGATGGATTTGATGATATGTTATTTGTTGTATTTACATAGACAAGTGCTATTCACTAGGTTCTCCTGAGTGTGCATTACTTTGGACATTGAGGATGTAGAGGCATTGATGAAACCCCTTGGAATCGGGATCGAGTCAGGAAGTGGACTGTTGGGTTTGAATGTTATTGATGTGACACATGTACATATGATTAGATGTTATGATGATTGATTATTATTGCTTAAATGACTTGTTGATGGATGGAGGATGACAATAGCTTGTAGACCAGACTCACATGTGGAGTAGAGGGGTCACGCATGACAACCAGAGACTTTGAGGGAGAGGTGTGGAAGCAGCCCTACCACAGCCTACTAGCACTCCCAACGTGGCTCGAACTATAGGTTAACGATTACCTAGTTTGAGAAGACCCATGATGTCATGAGGGCAGACTGTGATAGTATGTCATGATGGTTCTAAGGGGATCGCAATAAGGCAGGGGCCCTATTCCTTAGAGGTCCTTATTCTCCCACAAGATCACTTGGCGGAGTATTGACTCCAGGGGTTTTTTGCGTCTACCAAAGTTAGTCAAGAGGCGAGTGGTACCCTTGGAGCACATAGTGTATCTGAAGGGCATGTCGCTCAAGGAAAACAGAAAGAGGGGAGTGGCACCCTTGGAGCACGTAGTGTGTCCTGAAGGGCACGTCGTGCAAGGAAAACAAAAAGAGGCAAGTTGCACCCTTGGATCACGTAGTGCGTCCTGAAGGGCACGTCGTGATCTCAACAGGTAAGTGAATAAACCTAGTCGACCTTAAAATGAATGATGTGATGAGTAAGATTTAAAAATAATTTTCCTTAATAAAAATGTCGCCCAACCTAGTGAAATTAAAACCTAGGTCTAAGTAGAACATGTAGTCAAAATAATAATAATAATAAATAAACATGTAACAAGAAGGGGGGGTAAGAAATTCAAATTAATTTATTAAAGTCAAAATTATAATGGAGGATTAAAATTTTAAAAAGGGAAATGGTTGTATTATCTACATGTGCTAATTTAATTTTTAGTTAAAAATAAAATAGGGTAAATGGTTGTTTTATCTACACTTGCTAAATTAATTTTAATTAAAGAAGAAAAAGGGTAAATGGTTGTTTTTTTCTACACTTGCTAAATTGATTTTTAGCTAACAAGGAAAAAGAGGGAAACTTAAAAGAAATAAGAAACTTAAGGAAAAAGGGGAAACTTAAAGAAAAATATGAATGTCTAACTTAGTAAGGAATATTGCCTTGGGAACTTGCTAATTATGAACTCAACTAGGAATTAAGTAAGGCGTAAGTCTTTTAAGATTTGTAGGGGAATATTGGGACACCAAGGAGCATTTTTAGGAATGCTTTTAGGTGGGTGAGGGAAATAGGAATATTTAATTAATTAATAAAATTGATTTTCTGGTGCAACTAGGGGATGGGTGACATGTGTACGGGGGAGGTTTTTCCAAATTAATTAACTAAAAAAGGAATTTAATGAGAATTTGGGAAACTAATTACTTAAAAAACTCTATAAAAAGGATGGAGGAGGAGGAGTATAGATCTCATCTTTTTTTGTAATGTTGTGCTGCTAAATTTTTACCTTGACTGATATTTCTCTTGTGGGAGTTGGGATACCCAACTCGGGTAACAAGTGGTAGCTCGACCTTGCGAGACGAGCTGGGTGCTATCAGTTCTCTGGTATTTTGTGCATGGCCCCTTTGTGGCTCAGGGGGTCTCAGGGAGAAGAAGAGTACTCCTAGCGTTGGCTGGGAGGTACCGATGAGATCACATCGGTTTGGGAGCTGGACGAAGCACATGCGAGACAACGAATCAGAGATTTCACGTTTGGCTAAGTTACACCTATTAAAGTTGTTACTTGAAATGAAATTTAGTTTACACATGTTATTTTTCTGCGCTTGGTTGAAGATTTCATTTCCATGAGCCTTCTTGCACCTGCCTTCCTTCAGTATTTGTAATCCCCTTTGCTCATTGTATTCTTAATTTATTTCCCACGGTGAACGCAACCTCTAATTGGATTGACTTATCTGTGTTTGTTTTTCTTGATTAATACGAAGAAAAAATTGTTTTTTCTTCTTCCGTCCCTATTCCTTAAGTTATTAGTCTGTGTTTGAGCAATCATCTAGGAGTTGAATTGACGGTCATCACTCCGGTGTTTAAATACCTATAGATTAAAATGCCTTGCTTTCCTATGCATGGATAATAAGTGAAGGATAAATTCGCCCAGTCATCTATACCTTACTTATCTTTGTGTTTTCTCTTGTGATTAATCTCTAATCCTTGCACCTTCATGTGAATGAGTATTTTTGCGTTTTGATTGATTCATTGTCGAATGATTGGTCTTTGCACCTTCTTGTGATTGATTACTTCTGCTCTTTCCTTGTGAATGATTATCTCTGCGCTTTCCTTGTGAATGATTAGCACTATGATTTACCACTGTGATTTTAGACAACGATTCCTTTTTAATTGTTAAACAACAGATTTTAATTGTTAATCTTTATTTTCACATCGGTTTAAAAGGTTGTTAAGAATATTACTTGTTGATATCTTTAGTCTTTCTGCAATGACAATTCATGGTTCCATTCCTTCTCTATTTATATTTTCATTATTCCCTTTTTATTTGCATTATGACCTTTCGTGGTTGCATTATTCCTTTTATATTTTCGAATCCTTTTTAATAGACATCGAAATGGTTGCTAGAAGGCAATAAAATTAGTTCAGTTAAGAGATTTATCCATAGTTTTATCTATATAACTTATCTATGCGATTTTGTTGGGCAGAGATCCATTTTTTTTTTGTTTTTGAGTTTTAATTTCGCCTTGAAACGTTTTTACACAGCGACTTGCAGGGCAGAGATTTAGTTGTGTAAGGTTTCTTTTTCCCTTTTAAATGTAATTGCCAGCGAGTTTGTTGGACAATGTTTTATCTTTAGGTAGCAAATTTTATTTAGCCATTCCACACAGTGAATTTGCACAGCTTTTACCCACTTCTTAGACTGCGATTTCGCCTAGGTTTACATAGCTACTTACCCATTTATTAAACAAAAATTGGGATAGCTTGTGTTAAGAACCAAACATCAATATAGCATAGAAAAACTTCAGGAAAGGTACTCAACGCCTTGAAAAAGAGATAATTTCAGATAATAAGCCTCTTCGAGGGGGCAACCTCCTTTTACCCCACTTAAATGTTCAAGTACAA